>VZRM01003179.1:1452283-1719940 GCA_013397955.1 Grantiella picta | reverse complement strand
CCCCGACGGACCCCCAGCCCCACAGAGCCCCTCTGGCTCCCAGGGCTCCCGTGGGGTGGGAGTGCGTGCAGGGCGGCGGGGCCCTGGGCGGTGCGAGGTGCGGGCTGAGCCGCCCCGCCGGGATCGTCCCCCGCGTCGGGGGAGGCTGCGGGACTTTGGGCCCGGGGCTTCATGAATGGGGCAGAAGAGAGTTCAGGCAGCCTCCCCTCGCTTTGGGGCGCTGCTCTTCTTGACGCCGGGCCACATCGGACGGCAGGGTGGCTGCCCTGGCAGAGGGAGAGGATGGCCAAGTCACGGAGTCGCCCCAGGCTGGGATTGAACGGAAATCACGCAGTCCAGCCCCTGGCGCCGAGCGGGGCTGTGAATGTCTCCAAGCCTGGAGGCTCCGCAAGCCCGCCGTGCCAGCCAGTGTCAGGCTCCGAGGCACGCGACAAACGTGGGCTCTTTCGTTGTGCAGAAGATACACTGTCTACTGATCATTCCCTCAGCCCGCTAAGCAGTCATGAGAGACAACTAGAAGTAACCCAGGATGGGGAGGATCGTTCTTCAATTGCTTTGCAGTTCCAGGAGGTAACAAGAGAAGCTTATTGTCAGCTGGTCTTTGATGAAGCCGTGTCCTCAATGCATGGATCGTGGATTATTTGGATGCCAATGGCAACTTGTCATCTGAATATCTGTGTAGGAAAAACATTTCTCCATTCTGCAGCTTCTGTAGAAATACCTGAAACCTTACTCAGACAAAGTCCAAAATAATGTAAACCATTCAAGTTCTGTTTCTGTAAAAAAGGGATCAAATAATGAAGTTGAACAATTTCCTCTGGCTATATAGCAAAGTTATGAATAGGAATTATGCAGTTAGAAACAGCTGGAAATTGCTGAAACCCACTGGACAAAGCTAATGTGCAGTTAGGAAAAAGAGTCTCTTTGTTGTGCATAAGTGCTAATTAACATAAAACAATATAATCTGTTTAATTTCAAATAATCTTTTTCAACCATAAAACTTTGGAAAATGTTCTTAAGTATTTAACAAAACTGCTGATAATGTTACATGAAGAATTTGCATTTAAATATCTTTCTATATGTGTTTTCCAAACTTATATATAGTAGATAGGAAGAGTCTGAGAAATGGAGTGAGTTTTCTCTTAGGGAGTCCCACAACTATATGACAAGTTAGGTAACTGCAGTAACCAGTCCACTTTCCTTGATACAAAAAGAGATACTAAAAAGCTGTGATGTAAAACTTGGATCCTCTTCTAACATGTAAATTTTGAAGTTAATACCAAAATCACAACAGGGAAAGAAAATTAAGGGGAGAAGAGAGGTGGTTTTTAAGAGAATGGTTCAAAGCAGCACCAGAAAAGGTTTTGACTGGACATTAAGGAAGCATTTCTTTACCAATAGGGCGGTCGAACACTGGAGCAGGTTTCATAGAGAGATGGTCAATGCCCCAAGCCTGACAACGTTTAAGAGGTATTTGAACAATATTCTTAACAATGCACTTTAACCTTTTGTCAGACCTGAATTAATCAAGCAATTGGATTAGATGGTCTTTGTAGGTACCTTACAGCTGAAATAGTCTAGTTCTGAAGGAGAAAGGAAATAACCTAGATATTGGTGGTAATCACCACTCCTAGTGACTGGAAGCAGTTGGCTGCTGAAAGTTATCTTGGATGCATTTTGGAGGGTGAAAAGTGAGTGACCAGTGTTCCTCTGAAAATGTTCTAAAAAATAATTGTTGAGACAAAGTTTACAAAAATGGTGAGGTTTGGGAGACCAAAGTAAAGAGTAAAGAGAATAAATCGGGGAAAAGGAGGAGAATGTAACAAAAAGGAAAGTAAGTTAATTTCATAGAATCCTAGAATGGTTTGGGTTGGAAGAGACTCCTCTGCCATGGGCAGGGACACCTTCCAGAGACCAGGTTGCCCAAAGCTGCATGCAGCCAGATCTTGAACACTTCCAGGGATGGGCCATCCACAACTTTCTGGGCAACCTGTTCCAGTGTCTCAGCACACTCACAGTCAAGAACGTCTTGCTAACACTTAATTTAAACCTGTCCTAAAGCTATTTCCCCTTGTCCTATCACTACATGATCTTGTAAAAAGTCCTCCAGCTGTCTTGTAGCCTCCTTTTGCTACCGGAAGGTTCTCTAAGTCTGCCTGGAGCTTTCTCTTCTCCAGATGGAGCAACCCCATTTCTCTCAGCCTGTCTTCACAGAAAAGTTGTTCTAGCCTCCTCATCATCTTGGTGGCATCCTCTGGGCTGGCTTCAGCAGGTCCATGTCCTTCCTGTTCCAGTGACCCCAGAGCTGGATGCAGCACTCCAGGCGGGTTCTTATCAGAGAGGAGTGGAGGGGGAGAATCACCTCCCTCAACCTGCTGCTGACACTTCTTTTGATATAGCCCAGAACATGCTTGGCTTTCTGGGTCACAAAGGCACATGGCTGTTGCACCTACTCCTGGATCTTTCGAGGACTCCGCACTTCTCCCGGATCTGGGGAAAACAGAAGACCTGCCCACAGATCGCGCGGTCAAGAATGAAGGAGACGCAGTCTCTCTGTAGAGCTCTCGAAGGGTTTATTTGGAGATAGGAGATCAGGATGGTGAGGGGTCGAGAGGTCTGGACAGGGAGCCCCGAAAAGGGGCGTACAGGGGGTTTTACGGGATTGGAAGAAGGAAGGGCTCAGAGGGAAACATCCAATTGGAGAAGATAACAAATTGACTGACATATACACCATCCAACAGGTATACTCTAGAACCACGCCTTGCACCAAATCTTAACCAATAAACAGCGAGTTACACAAAGGAGAAATTTCTCGAACCCAACCATATATGACAAACCGGGGAGGGGGGAGCGGCAGCCCAACAATGTCCTTTTTATTTGAATATTCAGATCACTACCCTGGAGCCTAATGGGAAGGTTATCTCGGTGGTACTCTTCTTCCCAAGCCTCCTCAGGCTCTTCTTCTTCCCATTCTTCTCTTGGGGACTCATTGCTCTCTGAGTTCTCCATATCTTCCACTACGGGGGCCACAACACATGGCTGGCTCATGTCCAGCTTCTTGCCCACCATCCCCAAGTCCTTCTCAGTAGGGCTGCTCTCGATCCATTCTCTATCTACCTGTATTGGTCTATTTGTGCAAATAATTTGAAAATTATTTGTTGATACAGTTCAAGTAATGAGCCATTTCTGATCACTTTTTTACCAGTAAAACATGGCATCATTTGAAACCATTAGGAAAATAATGCTGTATAATTCAGGAACGTTTCATACATTGTGTGAGGACAGCATTGGGTGGAGTGGCTGAGATATACAAAATATTAATGAGTAATGATGTTTAAGTGATAGTTAAGATTTATCTATGACATTATGTATCTATGATATAAGATTTATTTATGATATTGTGAACAGAAATTGAGCTTACAGAAATTAAAAATAAATTCTGTCCAGATTTAGCTGGAATAAAAATTGAACAGTTCTTGGTAAACAGCAATTATCAGCTTAGCATTAAGATCATGGATACTAGGAAATAGTGGGTGGAAATAAAAACAGAATGTAGCCAAAGTAGGTGCAGTAGTTTTATGCCAATTTATGTCAGTCTGTGCAGAATAGGAGAGGGAACTTTTAGCAACAGGACTTGGTATGGGACTGAACAGGACTTTCATGCTCCGTTTTCCTACTTCAACTTTATGTATCAATGATGAAAACAGAAGTGGCAGAACCTCATTTCTGATGCTCAGCACAACTTAACCTTCTCAAGGGTTCACTGGTGTGAACACATCAGCAGCTGCTCAGGAAAACAGAGTTTGGCATACTTGAAACACAGAGATTGTATCAAGACTATGAGCAGACACACTTCACTGATTTTTTCACCCGTCCTGGCACTAGGCTAGGAAGTGTTTATGGAAGAAAGGCAGATGCTTGTCTTGGAAATTTATTTGTAGTTTCACAGAAGCTTCTGTCAATGTGCTTAACATTTGCTTAAGAAATGCTGCTTGCTCAGTCTCCATTCTGAATTAATATGAAAAATAAAATCGACAGAAATTTTTGAATTTGACAGATGCTTTGTTTACAACAGTAATGATTTTCAAGCCGGGGGAAAAAAATCTCTATGGACTGGTTTTGATAGCTGTTTTCTGAGGTAGCCTGGAGCTATTGATGATAAATACAATCAACAAAAAGCTATTAGTGCGTGTTGTGCCAAGTTGCATAAGATATCAATTAAGAACTAGGTTCTGCAGAACTCATTTACTCTGAAATAATTGGTTTAGGCTGTCTTTGTGCCAGAGATGGTCTAGAGTTCTCATCAGTCTCTACACCAGATCAAATATTTGCGCCCTAATGTAGCCATCTCTCAGTGCTGACCACAGTGATGACCTTGGGTGAGTAGTTTAGCTGGATATGGATGCATTTTAGATATCTACATTATGTGAGATGAATGCCAACCCTTTCAGGCACCTTAGATAGATGAGCCTATGTATGAAAGAGATTATTTTGTCATTGCAAGTGGTAATGATAAAAAACGAGGAAAATCAGGCACCATTTATTTATGAAAATGAAAAAGCCCACATACACACATGTCAGTATGAAACATATTAGACATCGGTGCTAAAGTGTCTTCTCCACTGTTAATCTGATTTAAACAGCAGCATTCACAATAGGCAATTTTTTTCGTATTCCCAGCGTTGAACTAACAGTGGTTTTAGGTATACAGGACTTTTTAAAAAGAGAAACATGCAAGCAAATTACTTGAGTAGGAACACTGGGATTTGGGATAAAGCATTGAAAGGACTAAGGGCCTTCTTTGTATTGTGGAGTTTAACCAAGTGCAACCCAGCCCTATTCTGTGTCTGAGCAATGTGTGAGGTGTGTGGGCAATGTCTTCATATCCAATGTCAAGTCCAAATGACAAATACAGAGAAGTCAGTGCTCAGATTGTCTCTTCCCCAGTGGCTCTTCAGTGGTTTGAGACACTGTGGACTGAATGTTGTGTCCTTGCTCTGGCAATGCTGTCGCACACTGCAAACAGCAGGTAGCTGACAGTGGGTGCCAGGCATGAGCAAGTCTGGTCAGGACTACAGCTCTCAGCCATCCCCTGTCCCCTGGTGTGAGCACTGCTGTACTGCCTCACACTGCACTCACTTATTTTCACTGCTGTTCTCCCCACAGTGCTCCCTGTCTTTCTGTAAAGAGGCATTTTGGATCAGCTTTTGTGGTCTTTTAGTACCTTGCAGGGAGATCAGCAACATACTTCATGTCTAGCCTGTGATCCTGTCCAGTTCTTGTTCAGTCTTGTTCAGTCCAACTACAGAGTAGCTGTACATAAAAATGTACTTATATCAAAATATTTTCATATGATAACTCATAGAGCTGGCATGCAGAGCAGTGTGACTGTTGAGCTCTCTGTGCTTCCTGTGTGGTGGCGATACCAGCCAGGCTTGTCCTCTGAAGGTCCCAGGCTGTGCTGAATTTGGTCAACAGAATACTTCTCTTATAAACTCTCAATTTTTATAGTTAACTTACAAATGCCTTTAAAAAAAATAATCTTTTCTATTGTGCATTTCCTTTTTTCTTTTGGGAAAGGTAACTTAAATTTATCAGATTCAGTGAGCTGGGCATATATACAGAGTAGGATCCAGCAGCATGTACTCTTTGCAAACATAGACCAGGAAAAGTGCTTTCCCTACTCAGTTGTCTAAAGGGCAAGCAGGACCGTGTATTCCCAGATATCTGTAGCACATACCAGGAAACAGTTTTATCTCTAGTCATCTGCATGGGAAGCAGGTGTTGTTATTCTCATTTGCACAGTTTTGTGCAAAAACTCTCCCAGCTATTTCCTATTTCCTCCTGAAAATGGCAGTGACTTTCTTTATCACAAGGAGTTGGTATTACAGGACTTTATACAGTAACTTAAGGAACTTTTATCTGAAGACTGTAATCTCTAGGCCTTACAAAGTGTTCAAACGACATAAATTGTAAAATATTTGGTTTGCTTAATTTTTAACTCTATTTAAAGTAACCTGTGGATGGGAGTTTTGGGTTTGGGGTTTTTTGGTGGTTTGGTTTGGTTTGGTTTGATTTGGTTTAGTTTTAACCTGATCTTGGTTAAAAGACCTTAGGTCTGTATGACATTACTTGGTTAAATAAGAAAGAGAAAGGCATACAATCTTCAGACATCTTTCTATATTTGGGATTTGTTAGAGTTCTTTACCAACTTAGGCAAAGATGTAGAATAATATGTGGAATACTGTGTTTCAATCCAGCAAAGGAGTGCTGGGGAAGAACTGAACTCTCAGGAGGAAACGTTACCAGGGTGACCCATGTTTTAAGATAGCCCTTGTTAAAACATCTCAAGTATTCCTTGAAGAAGGGGACACTTCCATTCTACATAACTACCAATAACATTTTTAGTTAGAAACGTTTATTGCTTGATGGAGATCTAGAAGAAATGTAAGTAGTAGAGGTAATTCAAGTGTGTTCTCATGCTGCTCAGGCATAGACACAGACGTCATGGTGCAGTAACCTATTCCACTTATTCCAGATGTTTTCTTCCCTTGCAGAGATTTTTAGTGTGGCCTCATCTTTTTTGTCAGTCGGAGACCGCGAGCACACGAAGTGAGTAAGAAATTCTGACAGAAGGGCCAAATAAGGAATCTGTTTCCCAATATATCTATTTGCTAGAAGCTCCACTGCTCTAGTCCGTCTGCTCCATTTGCTTCTTCAGTGAGGCCTGTTAGTGCCACATGCCCTCTTGTGGCTCGGGGAAAGGTGTTTCCATTCCTCAGGAGGGATGATGCATGTCTTAAAATATGCAGAATGATAAACTGCCCCCTGGGGCAAACCCTTCTACTGTTTACAGTGGAAGAAAAGCCAACAAGGGTCTAGGCAGCACATTATCATATGGAATTACAACAAAAATGAATGTGTTTTCAAAAAGTCAGTGGTTTTATATCTCTGCACCAACGAATTACGTAATGCACTGAAAGACAGCCATTTGTTATACATTCTTGGATTTAAAAAAGGGCTGCTCTGCATACTGAAAAAATTATTACTGAAATAAAATCCAATGGCAAGTTCATCTCCTGTTCTATCTTTATTATTAATTTGAACTGCAGAAAATTATAGGTATTTGCAGAATACTAGAATAGTGCAAGGCTGTAGGAAATGGCATAATCCAAAAATTCAGACTAGAGGTAAAATTAAATTAGCCTCTTCAATTTTATTACAATTTTCTATTTTTTTAAGCAAATAATCCACAGGTGCAGGTATCATAACAGGTTTTGCATGAATGAAAAGATAGTATCATAAACTATTAGGTTGAAAACCTGAAATGAGCCGTGTTTCTTAGGTTGAACTTCATGATCTCAAAGGTGTTTTCCAAACTAGTTAGTTCTGTGATTCTATGGTTTCCATCATAGTCTAGATACCACTGAAGTAACACCCAGTGAAAAACAATTTAAAGTTATGAGTAATGATTTCCCCTGGGTGTAAAAAGGAGAAGTCCTACGCTGAGTTAAATAAAATAATTTTCACATAGTAAATATCTGTCAGACTTTTCCCATAACACCTGTGGAGCCAACTTTTCAGTCATGCCCATTTGTATGAAAAACATATATACACTCCTCAGACTAAACAACTCTGTAACACTTTGGAGGGAATTTTTGAAGATGTATGTGTGTATTTATATAAATCCGTGAACTATGTATTTGGGAAGAAAGGAGACTATTGTCGGGGTAGGAAAACAAAAAGCTGGGGTCAGATTTCAGTGATTCATAGCCTGGTTTGTGTTAGTTGGAACACATAGACATTAGGTCAGACTACATGTCTGTATGTGCATCTTTTGCTTGAATATCCACAGTTGCTTCTGATCCACTCATTCTGGTTGTAATATGTGACAGGTTTTGTCTTTTTCTCTTCAAGCAGAAATAAATTATACTTCCAGCTCCAACTATAGAAAGGGCTAGAAGAACGAACAGCCAGATAATGCCAGCAGAAATTACTTTCTCCATTTTCTCTTCTGTAAGGGTAAACAACAGAATCAACACCTTTGATTTTAAAAGATTTCAAAATCTAGCAACAAATGAGACATCTCTAAGCAGAAAGCAGAAAAATTCAATGGGCATGTAGCTTCTCAGTTCAACGCGTGGTTTGGGTTTTTTTTTACAAAAAACACCAAAGAAAGTATGATTCAATCTTATCAAAGCCTAAAAATAAAAATATAAATATAAAAGTAAAATAAAGCCCAGAATTAAAAATACAACTATAAATAGCTCCACAATATTTAATTCAAGATAACCTCAGTTTCGTATATTGCAATACAGAGTAAGCTTATGGACTCTTTATTTTAAACACTCTCAAAACTAATACTGAGAATCTATGTAATTTTATTTTAGCATGCCCTTCTTATTCTACTTAAAAGGATGTGTGCTTACCTATATCTTCTGATGACATTTCTTTGTTTTCAGGAGCTGTTGAAAGGGAAAAAAGTTTATTCTGAATGCTTTAAAAAGAAAAAAAAAAAAGAGGCATTTCAAAGTTCCTAAGTACCAATGTTTCTGACAGTGACTTCTAAAGTCATGTGCTTGTGATCTTTACCCTCAGAGAGATGGAGCTAAGCATGTGTAAAACTCTAGTATAATTCTAAGAGCATCTGACTTCCTCAGTTGTGATACCCAAAACGACATGTAGAGACAGATTTCTTTTATTTCAAAAAGTGTTTTCAAATATGTTCATTTCTGAGATACTCCCCACAGGATCCTTAGTCATTTTAAGGTGTTTCCTGAACAGAGGTCTTGAGTGTTAGCGGTGCATCATGAGCATTTTACTTGAGCTGAAAAGAATTTTCCCTGGTTGTAGCCCCTTCTGTCACAGACAACCATTCCATGTGGATGCGGTTCCTATGGTAATTGCACTTCCTGAACTTAGCACGTAATAGAAAGGTGAACAGAAATATGAAGTTTAGCCAAACAAAATGTCTGTGTTCTGGACTACTTTGATTTAATCTCAGTTGGCAATTGAACTCATGCATTTTCTTACAGATGGTAATTTTTCTATCAGGATACTACCATTATTTTATGGAATATGATTCTGTCATACTGTAGATAAAGAGTACAAGAACATTTGTCGTGGTATTCCTGTAATCCATCAGATCAGTGGTCAGTAAGGAAAGGAATCACCAATTCCAGCATTTCTACAAGACAGTTTGCGTTGCACCTATCAGAACAAGATTTGTTTGAGAATATATTCAGCTGAAATTACACAGTGTTGCTTTTGAGCTTAGCTTTCACCTAAACATAGGGGTTTGAAGTATTTATGATGGCTGCACGGGGCTGATGGTAGTTTTAGAGGACTCAGGGGAGATGCAGCCTTCTGAGAAGGAAGTTGGAAGCCATGTGGGACTTGGTATTTAGGCAGCCACATCCTGCCATTAGAGTCAATTGATTTTGCACACAAACTTAGAATATTTAACATTTCTATGTTATACAGTGAAAATACATTATTAGGCATTATTAACCTTTATGTGTTAGAAATACTACTTACTTTTTAGTTTTTTACAGATATATCCTTTTTTGAAAGCACAGATGTTGGCCTTCCAGGAGCCAGACAAGGCACATAGTTCTCCACAGTCTTTATACCTATTGTTTGAAGGCTCTCCCACTTGCCAGTTGACAAAATCCATTGCAGATTTGTCTGTCCAAACCCACTGTCCTAATATTAAAAAGAAACATAATATGTATAAAATACACAGATTTAGACAAATAGAACAAGTTGTGATGGAGAAAACAAAAATTTATAACATTACTAGCTAGCTAAGTGTTTCAATTGTAATTTTAAGCATATTTAAGCATACTTTGAAATAAACTTTGTGTCGTTTTTATATATATGTACTTCCAAGTGTACAAAGTTGATTTCTTTTTAATATAACATGTAATTTCATATGATAGGGTAATATAAGATTAAATATATTACCTCTGTCACCTTTCTTTAGCCCTATCCAAAAGTTCAGTGATTTTCCATGGAGTATCTTAATGGTTTCTGACAGAAAGTTTGTTTCACTGTAGTCTCCTACCGATACCAAATCAGCACCTGAAAAAATATTAAGGAGCAATTCACAATGGCTCATTTTTGTACAGCTCAAGTCAATAAATACATAAAAAGTATGTGAAAGTATATAAAAGACACCAACTCCTCCATATTATTTCACTAGTCTTGTTGTGGGTGTTATATCACTGTATTGTATGGGGGTTTTTTTAGGGTTTTTTTTTTTTTTTTGAGGATGACTGCGTGTTGTATGGATGCAAATCTGTACAAAGATATGGATTTCCTGAAATTCTCTGGATTTTTTTAGTCTTTGGTATTTTAGAGAAGAATAATTGCTCTCCTGAAATACTTTTTGGACAGGTCTGACCACATCCCAGATTGTGGTGCCAATAGTACATGTGATGTAGTCACCACCACGCCTGTTGTCACTACAGCTCTGTCCCACATCAGTGGCTGGGCAGCAGTTTTGGCAGTGCCTGATGATAACAGTTTAGGTAGGATGTGTCAACAGCTAGAGGTTGCAGTCCAGAAGATGTCCAGAAGTTGATTTATAATTGCCATATGTGCTGGCATTGCAAATACACAAAGCTGCAATGGGATCATCAGGAAATTACCAGCTTCCTGGCCTGGACAGTGGGTAACAGGCAGGCAAATGTGTAGGAATTTAGAACATAGAGCAGTGTCCAATTGTAACCTTTTGTCCTGGTTATTAGTGTAATGTTTATTTTGTAGTAATTATGTGGTTTATCTTTCTACAAAACCACTCCAGGATTTCTGTTGTCATACAGCTGTGGAGCAAAACACCTTTGCAAAGCTACTTTTTCTGTTTACTCAGTTATAGGTCAGTGTTTTCAGGTATATAAGGAAGTACCTTTAGAAATGTATAAGATGTTTCCTCACACTGAAATATGCATAGCATCACACCGGTTCTCAGAAATGTTGAGCAAAGTGTCTTTTCCCTTCCCTGATGAAGGTACTGCCCTTCTGTCCATGGAGGCAGCATGGAGCTGTTGCAGAGCAGGGACTGCTTGCTGCATGTTGCAGAGCAGGGACTGGGTGTGTTTTACTGGTTCTTGAAAGTTAACTCCTCCTTCATCTCATTTGTTGTCCAGCCAGTGAGATCTAATCAATGAACTGTGCCCCAGAGCTAACAAACAAAACTATCCTATGACTTTGTGTCTCCTAATTACACTGTGTGTGGATTCCCTCTTGTTTGGGGAAGGGAAACCAACCCTGCAGCCTGTGTCTTAGTGGGTCTGTAAAAGTGTTTATCTACCTGCCTAATTACTTTTTGCCATAAAATTAATAGGAGTTTAGTATTTTTGAGGCACTCATATTTTGCCTCATATTGCCATATGAGATGCTGCTGTCTCTGGCAAAAGTTACTTTTATTGTGTAAGAGCATGCTCAGAAAAGCAACCAAAAAAGCGTTACATATGAATTTTTAAAGCAATTTGAGATTTTCTTATCAATATTATCCATCATTTTATGTGTTTAATTACACCAGCAATCTTCCACAAAACACTCACCTAGCTGGGCACATTCCTTATGAGCTTGAGACCAGATCCTTTTCTTGGAAGCCTCAAAGTAATAGCAATGGCCATAGAAAGGTATCCAAGATTTGTGTCCTCTTGATTCAGGGCATTTTCCAGGAAGTTGTGGGGGTTCAGTAGGGGCCAATACTGATAAGAGGTTAGGCATTTGTAGTCCAGCAATTTTATAAAACTTGTTTTTCCCATTATACTAGTAAGACAAAACTAAACAGACTATGTTAGGTTTATAATCTTAGAGGAAATGAAGCCTGTTCTAAGAAAAGCTTGAATATGGTTCTGATTTTCTGTTTGAGACAATATTTTCCTTCATATTTATTTATCAATGTGATTAGGAAGATACACTAGCCTATAAGAAGCATGGATCCTGTCTAATGATATTTTTTGCAATTAATCTAGTCAATAAAATATACAATTGCTTTTCTGCCATAAATACCTGTCTAATTAGATAAAACTGCTATTTTTAAAATTACTTCTGACACTTCAGTCTTATTTTTGACAGTATGAAAACATTATAAATCTTACAGGAGAAACTGTGATTGTGAATGAAAGTGTTGGTATAACTAAGCATAGCTTGCAGAATTTTTTATTAAACTGCATCCTGAATACATTCCATAGTGACTGATATAATAGGAAGATTTTGGATGGGTAGATAAATGAAGATGGAATGTAAATTATATATATTCTGCCAAATTACATTTTCTTCCTGTAAGTATTCTACAGTCTGTTTCTTTCTCTGCTAAGGAATAATAAGCTCTCAAATGAGATTTCTAGAATACTAAAGCGGAAGGAAATATTATATATGAATAGGATTTTTTGTCAAATTAAAACATCTTAGAACGTAATTTGGCATGTGATTTTAAACTTGCTAATGATTCTATATCTTCCACACTGTTAACAAATTCAAGAATATAGCTAAATTGTGGAATCATATTTATATTTATTTCCATAGAAATTATAGAAGTTTGTGCTTGGAAGTCTCCTCAAGGGATTATTTACTTCATCTTTGTGCTCACAGGTCACACGAAGCTGATATATTCTTTTTACTAGATGTTAGTCCTTTCTGTTCTTAGCAAGCTGTAGTGATGGAGGTTTGCTGATCTGTCCATAGTATTTATTAAAGACTTCTTTACCAATAAAATTAGGTTTTCCTTGCTCTATTTAAGTTTGTTACCACTTCCCAACTCATATCAGAAACCGAGAAAATTAAATTCCATCCAATAAGACTAATTTTTAATATTTAGAATTTATAATATGGTTTCACATAGTCTTTGGTTTCTTAGTCTTTTGTCCAACTCCAATCTTTTCTTTTAATTATTGTTATCTGGTCATCTGAAAACCCTAGTTGACTGGGAAGCTTTTCAAACTTTGGTACCCCAGAATTGGATACAGAATTTTATGTAATGCCCAATGAAAACAGATCTTATAGTTAGTGAATTACTTTACCTAATAGAATGTATAATTTTTAAAAAGTGAGTATTCAG
This sequence comes from Grantiella picta, assembly GCA_013397955.1. Taxonomy (NCBI): domain Eukaryota; kingdom Metazoa; phylum Chordata; class Aves; order Passeriformes; family Meliphagidae; genus Grantiella; species Grantiella picta. The sequence continues at coordinate 1,706,868 of VZRM01003179.1, read as the reverse complement.
TTCTTTGTTTCTTAGACTTTTGCTAATTATTATGAATCAATGAACTTTTGGAAAGAATTCATGTCAATAAATAGAAGTAGTTAGCTTCTCCTGTCTTCCTGTATACTGGTGTGTAAATAAAGTATTTTTCCTGTGGCTTATCATATTTAGCACAGTTGATAGCTCTATACAGCCTCTAGTCATTAAGCTTGTATGGAGATACTTACCATCTGATTTTTTACAGACAGAGAAGAGTTTTTCCTCACAAGAAGCTGTCTTCCAGGTGCCATCAGTGTCTATGTAAACACATGCTAATGTCTGTTTTGGTTCTCCGCTGGACCATTTGCTGTAAACTAAGCTCCACCTGTCGATCCATTGATACCTTCCATTGGTCTAGAAGTAAAATCTATATGGTAACTTCAAGGTTGCTTACAATGACATAGCTACTATCCAGGATCCTCAAGGATTCTCATGTAGCCAATGTAGAATCATCTGCTTACTGGTGCTCCCTCTTTGCTTGTAAATGCTGACTAAAATGTCATCCACAAATGTGAATGTCCTCTAAAAAGTATTTAATGTTAATTCAGGGCATTTTTAAAGCATTGGGAAATTGAAGGGTAAAAGGAAATGGGGCATGGAAGAAGGCATAAAACCAGGGGTCAGATAAGAAATCATGTTGGTATGACCACCCAGATGTCTGCATGCAAAATGGGACTGTGTGTGGGAGTGTTCTTAAGCAGCTCTGATCAGCATCACTTTTGTTGCAGTTATCATGACTGTGATTCATGATGAGGAGTGTAGCATGCCAAAACACACCTACCATCCAAATGCTCACCCTCTCCTGTCATACAACTGGTGTAGACATCTCACAAACAGAAAGGATTATTTTTCTATGATATTCTAACGGGACCAATTATGCCAATTGCATTTTCAAATTGAAAAAATGTACCCATTGGTCAAAATGTACCATATCACATAGCCTCCTGATTCCTTTAACTAATTCTTACCCCTGTTGCCGTTTACAGCTGTAGTTTCCTATTGGTGCCATAAACAAATGGTCTAGTAAAATGTGCAAGCATAAACACACAGATAAAAACTGTTCCTTTTCAGGTCTCAGGTATGTAACCTGTGATACCTTGTCACTGATCACTGAGGTGCATAAACACATGGCAGGAGGGCAGGATGCATGTTGTTCCCAGAATATCTTTTAGGTTAAAATCAACTCAAAATGTAGGAGATTTTACAGTTTATATTCGAGATACTTTAAATTACTCCAAACAACACATTACATTGTTATGTACTGGTTTGCAGGAACATTTCCTCATGCCAAAGGAAATCTCTACTGTAGGAGTCTTAGTTGAAGATTTCCAGTGCAAATGGCTGTTACATTGTTGTAACATGCTGGTTTCAGCACTACACTGATGGAAATTCCAATGGGCAAAAAGATGAAAGCATAAAGTAAAATCTGGTCCCGTGTCAGCTTGACTGCTTGTATGTAATGTGTTCTTACCATGTTGCTGTTAAGACCAATCCACAAAGGCTCTCCATATTCCGCTGCAATCAGGAACAACAGTGCCTGGCTATATGGGTCTAAAATGCTGGCAAGTTCTGAGGCATTGTTATTGCAGTTTTTGTGTGCTTCCTCCCAATTCATTTTCGAATGGGTGACAGAATAGCTAATCCCACTAGAATGGTCAGAAGCAAAGTCCATCACTGTTGCTGATGACTTAAAGAGTTCAGGATCTGTAGAAAAAAGTAAAAAAACACCCCAAGAGCAGTTAAATCTGGAGTCAAATATTTGACTTGAGCAACTGAATAACATCTTCATTATTTACAAATCTAGAATAAAATTGATAATTGAATGGAACATTTTCTTCTTAGTTGATTATAATTAAATATAACTTCAAAACAACAGTTCTGGATAAAAGAGATGTATTTTCAGCCTCTGACAATTTTGAATCAGTAAATGCACATTATCTGATATTGAAGAGGTAAACTTACCCTATCATTCAAAAATAACCCATCTGCCCTGCCTGTTTTTAAAATACTTTTTGCAGATTAATGACTATTAGGTTTATATGGCTAAGTGTTAAACTTACTAGTTTTGATACCCTATAGATCTTTATGAAGATATGAAATCAAAATATTTGTGGGCTTCATCTTTTCAATTACACTTTTAAAAATAAAATAATTTTCTTTTTCTGTGTTCTGCTATGTTTTCTCAAAAACATTGCCAAGTAACACTGGGAGGCAGGATGGGGCCTCTGTTTTTACTGATCCTTTACCGTAAAACCAAAACTAAATGAAACAAACACAACAAAAACAAACTGAAATAAAGTATGTTGAACAAGAAAAATTGATTTAATCTTTATGTTATCAAATTCAAGATTCACAATACAGAACTCACCGCTATTCTTCTGGCATATGTACCCTCTGGACTTGTAACACATCTCATCATTCCATTTTCCTGTATCATCAGGAGGACCTCTCTTCAGAGAAACACAATCAAACTGTTGGAGTAAGGGAAAGGGTACATTGATATTAAAAATTATGAAAGAAAGTACTGTAATTCCCTGAGTAGTTTCACTTCTTTTTTTTTTTTTTTCAAAATTTTGATGTTCTAGGGTATGTGTTACAATTCCAGAAACAACTTTCATTTATCCTTGTCTGTCCTTTCTGGCCCCTCTTTGAGATGGCCAGCTACCCTGTTGCACACTCTTCAGCTCAGCCTGATTTTTCGTTTGGTTATTTTCAAGGAGAAATACTTGAAAGGCATTATTATTTTCAAGAACTTTCTTCTACATTATCAATCCCAACTAATGAGTGACTATCTGTAAGATTTTGAATAAGAATTAAATGGAAGTCATGCTTTGTATTTCACTTGCAAAGTCAACTTGAAATAGTGGTTATTCTTGACAAAATCACATAAATTACAGTCCTTGGCAGAGCTCTCATCAGCTCTAGTTGTTAGAATTTGTCATCTGGCTGCACCATATCAGGTGACAAGCGCTTAAGAAGCTGGAACATCAAGTTTATTACAGGGTGCAGTGTCCTACGAAGCTGCCATGGGGTAATTGTTGGTCCTTTGAAAAGGATCCTTTGAAGAGCTGTTAGTGTCTTGAAGGTGAAGGGGAAATGTAGGATGTACCTTCCCACATTTTTTTCCCCTGCTTGATGTTTCCTAGGGGTTTTATTAGAGCTGCAGTGGAGCTATGTATTGTGCAGTCCTATTTAGGTCTTGCTGCGTGCTTTGACCAACATCTACATGGGCAAGAACAAATTGGCTCAGGTGTAGATTAAGCTGGTTGTCCAGAGATGTGATCCCTGAGTTCTCTGAAGGTGTGGATATCAAAATGAAGGGAGGATGGACAGATCAGAATAACATAGTGTGAAGGGCAAGTTTTGAAAGCAAGATACAGAATTAAATTGGAAGATAGGCAATGTAGGTGTGCAAACCAGTCTATATTGGTATGATTATGTGGAATGCTATTTTATTTGCAACACTCTGAGGATAATTTCAGTGCTAGCAATGGAGAGGGTTTGGTGGGATTACAAAGTAGTTATGTCTATTGGTCCTTAATAATTCAATTACAATTTTAAATAGGGAAGAAGTTAAAAAAGTTGAACTCTTTCGTCTTAGGTCCTCTCCTCCTTCCTTCTTAGACATGAAAATAATTCTGCGTCAACTTCTAAAATTTGAATGTTGCATTTATATTCTCTGAAACATGAACAACAAATTACTATGAAAAATAAAACTTTATTCAGTATATCCAATCGTTATTCAATCAATCCATTGCTGTGATTGTGCCAAATATTTTGACAAAATTACAGCAGTGCTATTTTATGCTCTGAGATAGCAAGAATATTCAAACATTGAAAGGTTTTTAAGACTAGTCCCAGTGTCAAAATAGATGAACAATGAGTGGAGAAGGCTGGGGCAGTGTGTGTAGTGAAGTGAGCTGTTTGTTTGTATTGGTATTGCTCCTCAGATTTAGGTTTGATGGTAAACACTAAACAATATTTACCTGTTCAAGATTTTGGCCATCTTCTGGATGTAGACTGTCATACAAAACACGTTCTACAAGTTTTGGGGAACCTTTAACCCAGTTTGTATATGAGACAGCACTTCCATCAGACCAAACAAAGTTGAGTTCACTGAGCTGATCATTCAAGCCAATCCAAGGATCATTTGAAACATCCTTCAAATGGTAAGTGAGAAAAGCTAGAAACAAAAGCCAACAGAAAATTAATGTGTCATGTCGTCAGTGAAAACATCAACTCATAAACAAATACTTGACTATTTTGTTCCTGAAAGTCTTGTAAAAGCATTTTACTTAGCATTTGATCAGAAATTTATCTGTGTTCATTTTTTCAAGGTTATGCCAAGCCCTTGCCCATTAAAAGTCCCAAAGAATTAAAGTATTTGAGAACAATGAAGCAAGATTGGAAGGAGGAAAGAAACAACCTGTCTGACCACCATGATATCTAATGAGTTAATGTATGTCAAGTCAGGATGAGCTATTTGACTGGTGGAAATGTGTGGCTCTGTGCAGCTGCAAATGGAAGCCAGGGACTATGTAAAGGCAAGGTGAAAATGTGCCTTTCTCTGACATTCTACGGAACTAAGTTGCGGAATTTAGGCAGAGGTATAGACATATATGCCTTTCTATTTCTGGCAGAAACAGACCATGCATTGTGTTTTTTTCTCTGTGCCTGAAGGTAAAAATGCCAGATCTGGATTTTTAATTTTATGCTAATTCACACCTACAAATAATGTAAGACACTTTGCATGAAACAAGAGGAAGCAACCCTTAGCATCACTTGCATGCTCCAAAAAAGCTCCTTCAGTTCTAAAAATCTTTCATGCCATGTCACTATAACCAATGTTGAGTATACATATTATACAATGCATATATTTACATACTGACTCTTGCCTTTGCAGGAAACGTCCACTGTATACAGCGTAAAGGCTCTCTATAACCTAAGGGGTTGTTGCACTATACCTTGGACTTGTTCATTAGGTATGCTTGCCAGGTTTCCTCCAAGGCTCCTGCAAACTGTCATTGCAGTACTCCAGTAATCGTAACGAGAGCCGAAAAATTTGTAACACTAGGGGAAAATAAATATAGACTGTTAGAGTGACAGCAAAATAAATTTAGGTATGAATTACACTAGTTTGGGTAAAAATGAGCCTAAAAAATATTTTCCTGAAGTTGACTTGGCTCTGAACTCAAGTCAAAATGATTCTCAAGTTTTAGATTTGCTCTCTGTCTTTCTGAAAGGGACTGAGAAAGTCACAACAGAACTCAAACAGCTATTTAAAAACCACAGTAGGAGTCTGATGAGAATCTAATGTATTCACTAACTCAGATTTCGAGAAGCAATATGCCAGCAAAAGTCAAAAATGAAGTGCTCATTCTACAGGAAAAGTTCAGTGCAAGTGTGGAATTGTGTGAACTTTCTGAAAAACCTTTTTGACCTACTAGGGTCTGTGGTCGGAGTACTCTCATATGTGTATTCAGCCTTCTTAATTGTACAGCTCTTTTATTAATGGAAGTATATGACTTATTTCTTAAAAAGTTTGTAGCCATCACATAACCTATACATATTGACCCTGACATTTCCGGTGATTCCGAGTGTGCCCTCTCCATGTTTGTGGCTCACCCTCTGCTCTGTGGCATGCCAATAGCGCAGCTAGAGAATTATCTCACAAGTTTTGTGGAAAATAACAATTTTGATGACTGTAACCTGGCATAAACTCGCCCAGTGTGATATCCATGGGTGCCTCCATAACAATATTATATATATAGGGAAATAGAACCCTTGCTTATGGAGCACATGAAATTTGTCCCATTTAGGAAGAGGCAAGCATTACATTGAAGCCTGTTTCAAGAAACTTTGTCTTATTTCTGATTTGTTTCATCTCAAATGACTGATTTGGTGCTGTGCCTGGTGTTTTCAGATTAATTCAGTTCAATTTTTTTTAACATATATACGATGTAACAGTTTTCCCAATGTACCTTGGGTGACCACTTCTCAGGAAAACAAAAATCTGTAAAACCACCATTTTGCAGTAATTAGCCAACTGGTTCATTTTTAATGCAACTTACAATAGATGTCCAAGAGACAAAAGGCCTCTTGTATGTCTCTAAGTACTTTACCAATGAGTAAAATCAGTGTACTTACATGAATGTTATCATACCTTATTTTTAAATAAAATCCAATCTGCAGGACATCCTCCAGGAATTGAAGGTACTGCTGAAGGGAGTGTTACATTTATAAAACTTCTGTGTCTCTCACAGATATAGCCATGGGAAAATCCACAGCTGACATCATTCCACAAGCCTGAAATCAATTAAAGTTTAGGTAATAAGACACTGAATAAGACTGAAATTTGTGGGTAAGTGGACTAGTTTCTGTGGTAGTAAGTTCAAAAGCAATCTGCCTGGGCATGTGAGATAACCTGCATCAGCTCAACTCTACCTTCCATTGTCACTATATGCAGGGGCACTTTGGTCCTGCTGTGACTGGGGGACAAGTGGCCAGGTGAGGTGGCCTCTGAGTGGAACCCTCCCAAACAGCTTTGTTGCACTGAAAGATGCACGTGTGAAGTAATGCTTTACCAGTGAAAGCACTATAGAATGCAAAACTGCACATATGTTCTATTTCTTTGCTGACTACTTTTTTTTTATTAAAACAATTATCTTGTTATTAAAAATACCTATTATAAAATATTAATTTAAAATTAAAATATTCTCTAATATTAAGAAATATTTTAATATAACTATTATCTAATTATAATTATTTAAAATAATTGATGTTGATTTTAATAGAACATTTTTTTTGTGCAGCTGAAACATCAGTGATCAAATTACCATTGCATTCCCCATTAAAATCAAAATCATACATTCCACTTTTATGGATATTATTGCCCCTGAAGAAACCTCAGATATAATGACTATTCTTTATTATGCATATTTCTCAAAGTTGCTGGGAAAGAATGGGTGAAATTGGCAAGAGGTTTTTAAACAAACGTTGGAAGAGCAGCATCCATAAAATTACTTTACAAACCAGAGTTGTGTAACTCACCATCTCTTTTATTTAAGACCACACAATTTTCTTGAGCTTGTGAGAAGTTGGGCTCACCCTGTGCCCAGGCTGCATAGTGCACTGGGCTTCCACTCATCCAGCTGAAAAACAGTAGTGGTTGCTCAGACAATGTCCATGAAACAGTTGAGGAAAATCTCCCTTAACATGCTAAAGACATTTTTTCAAAATTACAGCTGTGTCTGTCTGTAAATTGAGTTTGCATTAGGATTAAAAGACCCTAGATAATGAAATCCCTGCATATCAAGTCAAAGACCAAAATACCTTTATTTTTGACAGATATTATCTACATATTCATAGCATATATATATCCTTTAAAAATTCCATTTAAAACAGGATTTGTACAATGTAATTTAACCTAGGGAGAACACTCATTTCAACATGCATTATCACTCTCTGAATCTGCATTTAACTCCTTTGCAGTGGTCCCTCCAGAAGGAACTCTGGCAGTACAATACTCCTACAACTGCCCTTTATGGATCTTGATGCATCTTATTTACCTACCTGAACTGTCGATCAGAATTCTGAATTAATCCTATGAGATACGAGTTCAGTTTGCCATTTTTTAAGATCTAAACACAAAAATATATTTTTAGATAATGTTTTCTAATATTTATTAGTCATCTAATAGGAAAAAAAAGGAGTAGATTTTGTGCTGTGGAAGCAAAGAGATGAATACATATTATTTAAATGATTGTGCACCATCGCCTGAGATACCATACAACACATACTTTTGCTGTATTATTTTTATTGATGCTTTCCAATTTTTGGCTGCATTAATGGTATGATCAAAGCTTTCAAAGCTCTTTTCTCAATTTAAAAAGAAAAGTTCAAAGAAGGCTTGAGAAAAACAATTTAGTATAAATTTTTTTACACTTTCCTTGTTTTAAACAGTTATGTAATTCTTGTGTCTCAAACTGTCTTAGTTCTCCTCCTGTCATATACTTTCTCAGATAATAAAAACAACCATCTAATAGTGTGAATCAGAAAGGTGATGATGTGGCTACATTGGCATTGGCAAACCAAGCCAGGATTATGGCAGAGGTTTGAGGCACCACCATGTTATTAAGTTGTTAGCTTTCCCTGGCTGTGCTTCAGTCATTGTGCAGGAAAACTAATCCATGAAGGATTGTTTCAATGATCAGTCTAACCTGGACTAAGCTGAACCTTTCCTTGAAAAGCTATTTTGGAGAGCAACACGACCATCAGATAGGACCATCAAAGCTACACTGGCAGTTGCCTCACATCTATGTGCAACACTGCACTGTAGAATATGATATTCCGATGAGAGGTAACCACCCTGTCAAAAAGAGAGCTTTCCGAGAATACACCTACTCTGCCTGTTCATTGCTCCTTATGCATTTGGTCACAGGCAGAACTCCATTCAGATCAGAATAGACAAGAATATACCCACGCTAGTAAACTGTAAATTCTTTTGCATGTCTTTTTCTGAAAGCGATGATTCATTTAATAGAATAAGTATTTTTTCATAAAATATTTAAACCTAATCCTAATAAAATGTAGTAATAATATGCAACAAGAGCATTCTCCTGTACTTCACAAGCACAAGATATATACAGAAGCCATATAGTGTATAACATAGCAAAATTTCCCCTTACATATTTCCACAAAAATTTTCTTTCACTATTATTTCCAATAGTAGCAAGATTTCCATTATTGTTTTTGCAGAATGTTCTGGCTTTCTCCATAGAGGTCTTTTCTGGGCTGAAAAAATATTGTTTGTCTCCTTTTACAATCCAGCCATCTTCTGTGACTTCATATGCTGCAACACAGAAGAGAAATCTCTGCTTTCTTCATAGTCCTTAAGCAAAGCGGGTGGTGTTACATTTTACCACCTAGATAAGTGAAAATAAACTGAAGCTTACTGGCAGAAGGGCCCACAGGTTCTGGTTTCAAGGGTGTCCCTGTAATGAAATGAGGTAAAAAAAAAAGATGTAAAAACATTTCCCACATTGAGCCAGTAACTATCAATTAGTCGAAGCAATTTTAATGTCTATTAATTTTTCACATTTTACATATTTAATGCAGAATATATTTTTATAGTATCTTCGGTGCAAGGTGAAAAATGGATGTTCAGGGAATAAAAGATGCATTATAGGCCTACATCTCTGTTGTGGTATATTTTTGGTAAGTGCATCCTGTACATTCTGAATGTTGCCTAAATTGCATCACTGAAGTTAGTCTGAATGAATATTTGTTTCTAAAAGTAAAATAAATAGTGAAAATACTTCAATGCTGGTAGACTTTGAACAATTCTTTATGGGCATTGTCTTGTATTTGAACAAGAAATCAAAATACTAATAGTTTACTTCAATAGTTTGCTTCAAATTATTTTACATTTTATTAGTATTTATTTGTTGGTGAAACGTCTCTTTTTCTTTGTAGCTGCTTTGAGAAGAATTACACTGCTACTTTTTGAAAAATAATTTAAATGAAAAATTTCCTCATCATATGGAGTGTGGTTTCTCTAAATATGCAAGGCCAAGAGCTATAAAAATGTAAAACAAATGTCACCTGTATAATCTCAAGGCCATCTGAATGGGGCTTTGAGCAACCTGGTCAAACACTGGTAGTTGGAACTAAATGATCTTTAAGATCCCTTCCAACTCAAACTATTTTGTGATTCAATGGGTTTTCCCCCCACAGGAATTCATTGCAATGTTTTTGTTCCTGTTATCTGCAATTACATTTTTTTGAGTGTGTGAACATATGCTTGGGTTAAAAAAAGAAATGTGTAACCTTTTAATAATAATCTAGTGTATGATTGGTTACAAGCTTAACAATAAAATGTTTACAAAAAAAATAAAAGTTTAGAAGAAATAAACAATGTTTAAAAGAAAAAAACCCAATATATCTGTTGTGGAAGTACAAAATATTATGTCTATTTCAGCATCTTTCAGCATGCCATTATGCACTGCTGACTAATGATGGCAATTTCTTCAGGCTGTAATTTCTGCCATTCATATACTACTAATAATTAACAGTAAACAGCTACTATTGACACTTTTGCTAATGATTTTTAGCTGTGGTGACCAGTTAAAGCAGGTGAGAACTCACAGAGGGACTTACCAGGAAAAGTATCTTCACAACGTCTCTTTGAGATAGAGGTCTGTGACAAGTACTTTCTAAGTAGGAGAAGCTGAGAATGTGTGCCTTGGTGAGACTCAGGTAGTGTTGAATAATTCAGCAGCACAGAAATTATGTTTTTTAGAAAAGTATCAATTTAAACTAGTGTGAAGGAGCCTGGGGAACTACCAAAGGAACATTACTGTAAGTGTGGGAAGTAAAATATGTAGCCCAACACATAACTATATTGATTCCTCTCTAATTTCACTAAATATTTTTCCCAACACTGCTGAGAATAAAACACAGAAACAGAGAAGGTGTTTCTACTAGTATGAGAGGAAGATGAGAACCTGTCTTAAAGTATGAAGTGTTTTGAAGCTTTCATTACCATCTTTTTGTTACAGCAAGCCTGTTGTTACAGGCTTGTCTTTACATGTCATCTTACAAAAAGAGTGATTCTATGATGCTGGAAGGGTTGTTTAATTTAGAGTAGGTGACTAATGTGTTTTTGTGTACCAACATCTGAACAGAGGAATGAAGTTTCACTTCAAAAAGGATATGGAAGTTTAAAATAGTATTTTTCTTTTTTTCCCCTTTCTTCTTTTCAAATTATAATCCTCTCATTCTCCCTCAGTTAGTCAGAACTTCTGTTTTGACAAAAATCTGCTTTTGTGCAGAGCAGTGAATATTGCAATGTAAGCTCTTGAGATTGCTTTCATATTATTTGCTCTTATTATATAATTACATAAAGAAGTGTAATTTCAGTAAGGCTTATCATGGATATTCTTTTCATAACAAAACAAAAAGTTTATCATTAACAGATGGAATCTTGTTTTCCGAAGGTATTTATGTGTCTTGAGCTACTTTTCTGTGTGCAAAATTCCTGTGAAATCAACCAAATTTTCTACCAGTATGTAAATAGTAGAGCTTCCTGTTTTGATAGAATGGATTCAGCTTGAATTTCTTCCTAAGGTGAGTTTAGAGTAGAAAGTAACCTACCTTTCTTTATTTCACAAATCCAGTTATGACTGTATTCACAGTGCTCCTTAATCCATTCTGGGGAAAGGTTTTCACTGATTGCTCCGCAGTCTAGAAATGCAGTATCGTAAAGATTATGTCTTGCTCTATAGTTCACCTACAGAGAAAACACACCTGTGGTTTTTATTCTTATCTACTGGGGAAAAAACTGTACTCTGTAAGGAATGAGAAGTAGAGCAAAAGTTTCAAACCACTCCTTTTTCTCCTCCTCTGGCTGTGAAGCCAACGTGGGCTGTTAAAGTGATTACAAACACTCTGCAAGAGGAAGGAAAGGCTCTGAGTTTATGCAGCATCTAACAGACTGTAGCAGTCCCACAAAAGCTGGAATCAAATCAGATTATAAATAAAAAGCAGGGAAAAGGAACGTGGCACTTTATCACCAGAGACTAACAAAAATCAGGAGAGACCTTTCTCGTATATTTGATATTGGATAATCAATCATCTCTGTAGCTGAAAGTAGTCCTGTCTTATCACTGTTGTGGTGGTATAACCTCAGGATTTATCGACCTTTTTTGGTTTTTTCCAATGCAGTAAGAAGAATCGCGATTCAGAGTTACCCAGTTGCAGAATAGACATTTTTGGAAATTCTTATACAACTTCGGTACACACCAGTCATGGAAACTTCTCCAACAGAAAAAATGTCAGAACAGAAGGAAACTGGCGTGGTGAAACACTCACCGGTGATCCATCACTCCAGGAAAGCCCACCGTCAGGATCCAAACACTGCAAACCTATCCAGAAAGGCTGAAAAGATGGAGACTTCTTCCTAGAGTGTGAATAAAAATGAATAGTGGAAGAGGATATATGTGGTTAACTCTGCTCAGTTTTAGAAGTTATGTGGGACAATAACTCTGACACTTATTGAACACTTCAAATACAACAGAAATTTTAAAAATAAAATGTTGTGTTGGTCAGCAAACTCCCATAGGCATGTAAGTGAAGTTCCTGCCTTACAATTTCCTACTTTGCAAATGGTTGGTAAGAAAACACAGGACATTGGTTTTTTTCATTGATGCTGTGATTATAGTGTTCTTTCAGAAAGAAAATGTTCAGCTGGAACTGCTGGAAGACAAAATTTAGTTTCAAAATGGTTTAGTGAACAAACTAAGAATAAGGTCTGAGGAGAAGCATTCGACAAATTTTGTTGTTTGGTTCGTTTTTATCTGAATTTAAAAGGTTTGCAGATTATGACTAGTTTTAGGAGCTCCAAGAATTTCTTTAAAAACATTATCCATGAGACATTTTCTCAGTTATTTTTCTTATGAAGAAAACCAGATATATTTTAAACTAAAGCAACACAAGAATATTTTAATTTATTACGACGTAACGTTACACGAAAATATCAATTGTTAGACATTTCATTTGCTTACTTTATTAACTTTTCTATCACTGTTTGCTCTTCTTCACTTCTAATGGCAGCCAGGTCTCCTCCTATTTGTCTGCAGAAATCTCGGGCTTCAAACCATGTTTTCTTTTGATCTTCTTCTCTCACAAAACCCTGTAGGTTCAGGTAGAACACTGTGTTTTCAGTGTGCTAAACACAAATCTGCTTGCTGCCTTGCAAAAGAAAAATAGGCAAACCTTCCATTACAATTATCCATCATAATATGGATTAAAAAGTAATTGGATAGCCTTACAGGTCACTAATAGAGTGAAAACTGCAGTGAACAGTTGTGTAAAATCTTACTACATTTGTGCTCTCATGTTCCATTCTGTGAGGTTTAGATTACCTATCTATTTGGTGCTCTCCTGTCTCATGAGTAGGATTATGGCAAAAAACAATACTTACTCTGAAGCATGAATTAGTGCTATTGCTTGTATCCCAACCCAAGGGACATTTGGAATTAGAAATGGTTTCAGGTGCGACAGGAACAGTAGATTTTTCAGCTAATTTTTTGCAGAGAAATTTTGCCTTTACTTCACAGTTCTGAACATCCCACAGTCCAGCTGCATTTCCAGTCCTAAGGGCAACACAACCGGCTTCCTTCCCTTTGTGAGACACAAAAGAAAATTGAAATGTGTTTTATAGGCTCCCTTGACATTGTTACAGCTCATGTGATAAATTTACAGAACACTACTTGAAATATTAAGTGTAGTGACCACTCAGAGGAGGAGCTTTGTAAAAAGAGGAAAACAGCAAGCCAAGTCCTTAATCATCTTCCCTGCCCTTTGAGTGCAAGAACAACCCCTTGCCTGCCTCTTTCCTGTGCCACTGATGGCAAGCCTTTGGCAACCTTGGCTGGAAAAGATCACCAAGGCTTGAAGGGATTTCTTCCTTTCTGCTCAGTTTGATTTTGCTTTTGTAAGTAATGAGGAGTCAGAAAATAAATATTTTCAGGGCATCATAGAAAATCATAGAAATAATTTAGGTTAGAAAATACCTGTAATATCATAGAGCCCAACCATTAACACAGCACTGCCAGACCCACCACTAAACCATGTCTGTGCCACATCTACACATCTTCATATCGTATAAATACCTCCAGAGATGGTGACTCAACCACTTCCCCGGGCAGCCTATCCCAAGGCCTGACCACCCTTTCTGTGAAGAAATCTTTCCTAGTATCTAATCTATGGCTCTCCTGATGCAACTTGTGGTCATTTCCTCTTCCCCTATTACTTATTACTTGGAAGAAGAGACTGATCTCCACCTCACGACTGCCTCCTTTCAAGCAGTAGCAGAGAGCCATAAAGTTTCCTCTGAGCCTCCTTTTCTCCAAGCTAAACACCCCCGGCTCTCAGCCACTCCTAATTAGACTCACGTTCCAGACCCTTCACCAGCTTTATTGACTTTCTCTGGACATGCTGCAGCCTCTCCATGTTTTCTTTTAGTGAGGGGCCCAAAACTGAACCCAGGATATGAGTTGCAGCCTCACTGGTCCCAAGCAGATGTATCAAAGACACTTCAGTTTCAAAGGCAGAATGTTCCTATATGTCATCACAGATTTATCAAAGTTGGAAACAGTTTAGATTTAGGGACACAGATAGTTCCTTAGTTGCATAGATTTAGTCCAATGGTAGAGTACCAGGCATTGCTGCATTCCAGTTTGTGTACAGAACACCTTCACCAGTCACCCACTTGAAACTCCCTTGCTCTTCCATATCTGAGAGACCAATCCAAAAATACTTCTCCGAGCTGAGACCAATGAGGCTGGTCAGGTAGGCTTGCTCATATCTGAAATGACAGGAGTCAGATGGAATTAATCCTAGCTTTCCTTTCATCTGCTACTACTCAGCATCCCAAACTTCACACAGCAAGAATGACTAGATTTTCCATTAGGTTTTCTCTTCTGGGGAATGTGGTGTTTAACTGGTTCCCGGATGCACTAGCTGCAATAGAGGGTAAAGCTGTGCTATACTGAAAAACTGCTCCTTACAGAGCAGAAGTTGCTGTTTTCTGTTCTTTCAAAGTACTGGAAAACATTGAGATGTAAATTATTTTTAGTTAGAAAAGCCATACTGTGTTTATTCATTTTTTCTGCCTTCATGAAATGGATATTCTGGGGTGGTGTTTTTGTTTTTCTTTTTTCCCCAAATGTTCTCAACTATTTTTTAAAATTTTAATATTATTGAATCAGACATACAGTTTTTAAACTCTTTTCATACCTGTCTCCTATACTTGTTAAATAACCACTGCTCCTCTCGCAGGTTTTCTTTGCTTCTGAAAATGTTACAGAAGTATGTCCAACCAGGTAGCAGTAAAAACCATATCTTTCCCAACCCTGTCAAGAACACGTGAAATATACTTCCAATTAAAAAAAGTATATGTTCTAGTACTTGAATTTCAGTGAGTATTCATAAAACAACATTTTAATATAACCTAATGTGATTATGTAATAATTTGAATTCCAGTATACTAATGAAAATTCAGCTTAGCAAACATTCAGTGCAGAAAGGAGAGATTTAGTGCCTATGAGTCTCACTTTTTTAAAAATAATGGATAATTTTTTAATGGTAAAAAAGTCAGAGGGACACAGAATGGAGAGTGCATTCAGAATCAGGTGAATAAAATATGTCTTTGCTCAGAACCAAAAATAGTCTGTGTTATGGTAGAGATGCTGACTCAAGTTTCATGATGTTTCGAGACTAAAGAACAGAAAATACACTAATTTAATAATAATAATAGTAGATTTCATTCACCAGGTCACCTAAAAAGTCTGACTGAAGAGATAACATAAAAAACACTGAGAAGCAAAATCCTCAAAATTACAGTCAAATTCTAAGTGACTTTTCCCTTTTATACCAACTCAACTTTTGCTTGCTGCACCAAACAAAGGTAAATAAAATCTGTTTTCAGTATTTGGCTGCTGCTTATTTCCATTGAGCACAATGAGTCTCAGCTCTGTCCACCATATGGGCTTGTGGGACAGGTTACTAAATATAGAATAGTAGTGAATAGGAAAGTAAAAAGAGGGAAAAGAGGAGGGGAAAAAAAGTGGTAGGATGCAATAACTTGCTCAAAACAAATTCACTCATATAAAAGGGGATTTTATTGTTTTGATTTGGCTTCAGTAGTGAGATTTCTCATCATCTTGCACCATGTCATATGGTCCAGAAATTGCTGCCAGTCCCTACTGCATGTTCAATAACCACAGCTGGTTGCAGAACAATATAACAAATATGCAGAAAACTGCAGGAATGGCTTTAGTCCCTTTCGTGGACAGTTCTGAGAGGTAATAGGCCTGACATATTATTTTTCCTTCTATGGGAATGTAGTGAGAGCTATCACCCTGAATTTGTTGTAGAGTAACACTTGTTAGGGAAGAAAGAAGAAAAAAGAGATATTTTCTTTGTCAAGTGGAGCTTGTGAAATTTTGCCAACCAGAATCTTGTGTATGCTTTCTTCTTACCTTCAGGCAGGCAGGATCAGTCTTTGCCGTCCCAGAAACTCCTTGTAGTGGGTCTCTTCTGCAGATGTAGCCTAACTTCCTGTCACAGGTCCTGTCTGCCCAGTATCCATCCTAGTTGCAGTTTGGGAAGAAGTGAAACACAGTGAGGCAGAACCTGTTTCCTTTAGAAACTTTATCATTCTTTTGAAAATGCTGTTTCAGTGTGAAGATCTGTACTTTTTAATGGATTCCAAGTATCTGAGCTTGGAGGTGAGGTTATGTTAAGTGAAGTGGCATGGCCAGACTGTTAAGGTTTGCTTGGCATATAGTGTACACTCACAATCAGATATGACCATTTACTAGTTATATGTAATTTCATTTTAAATTTAATTTAGAACAACCATGTGTCTGAGTGAATAAAAATAACATTTTTTGATTTTATGCAACTTGGCATAGAACTATGCCACTATGCTAAGTTGCATCAGAAAATTCCCTAGAAATATAACCAAAACTCAAATAGTACAGTGCTACGCTGTGTGATTTATGTGGAATTATTCACCTTTCCTGCCATAATGACACAATCTTCTTGGCCAGTGACTTCATGGGTTGGCTCTCCAGGCAACCATTTGGTATATGTCACAGGAGTCCCATCGCTCCACTCAAAGTACATTTGAGTTTTGAGGTCGTTCAGGCCAATCCACAACTCATCCACAGCTTCTAAGGACAGAAATTCATCTGTGTTATTACCCAAGCTTAAACAGTCCATAGGAGCAAGATTTTATGGAGATGAGCTGAAATTGCAATGTTGCACTGCAAATTCATCTGTATTAAAAGACAGTGCAGTTTATTTTAAAATGTAATTCACATTCTTCTTTCAAGAAGTTAAAAATGAGATACCAGCAGGAAATGAGAATCCTCAGCTTTATCAGTAAAGTGCATTACTGTGCATTACTGCACTGGTATCTACAGCTAAAAGGTGTCTGATGCAGATAATACACTTAAATGCTGCACTAACTAGAGCTGTTAGTTCCTTCAAGTGATTTCATGCAGTGAAAAACAAATGAAAATCAAAATGAAAAGAATGAAAATGAAAATGAAGATAGCATAATGATTCCTCTTGAGGTTTTTTTGCATTTGGATTTTTTCTAACCTATGTATCTGTGGCCTTCCCTATAAATATTCATAAAAAACAAGCCAGAATAATTATATTTAAATCCTGTAAGATTTCTAATAGCGTAGCTCTCTCTTTGTACCAAACACAGCCCTGTAGAAATACTCACTGTAGCCAAGCTGAGACAGTATGAAGCCGTGCTCCTCAGGGTTGTGGATGCTGGCCAGGTTGCCGTTGCTGTCGTTGCAGGAAATCAGGGCTTCCCTCCATGCTTTGGGGTCTCTATGAAGCATGAAACAATGACCTCCATAGGGCAGCCATTCTTCTGGGCATTTAACAGGCTCTGCATCCCCTCAAAATCAATGGATATTTCAAGTTTTTAAACAGTGCAAAGTGAAGTCTGGAATAACTGCAATTACATTTAAAATAAGCTAAATAAGTAATTAGAATGAAACCGAAGTGGTAGCAAATAAGCAGTACTTCATTCCTCACATGTATATTTTAGTCTGTATGTTTCTGCTCACTGCAGTTTTACAAAAGGCATACTGAATTTAAACAAAAGAGGAAAAGACTGGAGCCAGTTGTTACTGGGCTTCACTTAGTGTGAAATATTCACTGGCCAGAGGAATATTTTGGAATTTCATATGTAGTGTTGCCACCTAATATACCCCACCCAATTATGGTTTTCATATTTCATAAAGGCCTTATTGTTGAGCACAAATAATTCTTTGCACACATGGCTTTTCATATAGGTCTCATTAAATAAATCAGAGAGAAGCATTCTAGAAAAGTGGTCTGAAGGAAGTTGCTCTTTTTTGCCATCTTTCTAGGTTACAGGCAACCCCACCAAGAAGTTGCTTTGAGCCTACTGGTGCCATTTTCCCGAGCCTTCAGTGACAAACCTCAGTGTTTCCAGTAGAATGCACTGCAGGATGGCTGAGGCATTGCTACCTTTCTTTTCATGTTCATGCAGACCATGAGACTTTCCTGACAGTATGTGGCTTAACCCAGTGCCTCTGGAATTGTGAATAATACCATGAAGTAAAAAATGCTTGTGTGTCTAAGGGGACATTTTCAGTATTTAAATACATTTCACTAAAGAAATAACAGTATGCTTTGTTCTGTACCACTCATCATAGCAGAAAAAACAAATTACAATGCTTGCTTTTTATTTTTATTTTAAATAGCCATTAAATTTAACGCTAGTGACACAAATTATGTCTTTATCAAAAGGGGTTTTTTTATTTGCTTTACATACCCGATGGAAGAATTAAAGGATCCTTTGTGGATTTTTCCTTTTTACAGATATAGCCAAGTTTCAGCTCACATGGCTGGTTTTCCCATTTAGCATCTCTTCTGGGATTTAGTACTGCACAGAGTTTTTCAGACTCAGGCTCAGGGCTTCCTTCATGGGATAAAAAACAAATTATTTTTATGTAGCACAGGGCTTATGTCAGCAGCTAAAAGAGCAATTTACTCATAGCCTTTTCATGTGTCAATTACGGGCTCATTACTTCACTCCTATAATTATTTTTCTACCAGAGATAAGGAAATGTAATTCAGAATTACCCATCAAAATATTTCTTTCAATGCTTGTTGCATAATTCACACTTCCTGCCACATTTGATTACAGAATAGTGGTCCTTTCTGCATGTCCCTTTGGAACTTGAATGAAGATTTTCTCCTTGCTGCAAGCAGAACCTCTTGATATTCCCTGACAATTTCTGTGTCTCTCTTCTGCCTGCCTCTTCAACCAACACTCCAGGAGTTTCTCCAGGACCACTATCCCTAGTGAATGGTCAGTGTTTTTTTCTCAGAGATGCCCACAGGGTGATTAATTACTTTTTTCCCGTACCCACAAAAGATACAACTTTAAAAAAATTCTGCAGTGAACTGGAAATGTGTAGATTAACTCATGATCATAGCCACTGTGTGGAGGTGCAGGAGCTCTGGGGATGTGAGCTGCCTGACCTGAGAGCCAACTCCTTGGCTCTGCAAAGGTTGAGGGATTTGACCAGCTCAGCAGAAGGCAGAAAATCACCTACCAGACTCAGCAGCTTTGGACTTTGCCTTCATCCTCTGTGCCAGATAAAAGCAGGTGCCACCTCTGAGACTTGGAAAGGCCAAAAGATGGACTATCCTTGCATTTATTCAAAATTTACTGCAACCGACTGTTGCCATGGCAATCATTAAGTGACTTTCAAAGATAAACTGTCAATGCCATGAACTCTATTTACAGTCTCTTGAATGAGAGAAGTGAAGAGAAAGGCTTTGCAAGAGCAATGCTCACTGGTGGCTGAGTCCTTGCAGGACGCAGGGTCTGATAACCCTGTGAGAGTTGTAGAGACACAGAGGATTTCACTGATTGAAGGCATTCCCAGTATGCTACAGCTAAACTAGTGCTTTTTATTTTATCTGCCTCTTATAGGAGATGAAGTTACTTACCTCTTCTGCTTGAAATTCCATGAGTTATACCTAGTGCAGAAAGGCATAATTCTCAGACTTTTCATCTCATGTCTCATAAGCCATTCAGCTGCCTTTCCTTATGTTCGTGTGGAATACTACAGGACTGCATTTAATATTCATCATATTGGTGGCAAATATTAATTCCAAAATTGTTTAAAAATATTATTACCTGGTGCCCAGTTAAAGTATCTGAAGGGAAAGCCACCGCTCCACTGCCAGCCACTGTTGAGATTCAGACTGTTAAGCCCAATCCAGAGAGAGGATCTCTTGCTGTCAATCAAATCTAGGTAATCAAAAGAATTTAATTCTAATGAGATTTGCTAGGAAAACATCTGCATTTCCAAAGTTTAGAAGAAGATAGTAGAAGTCCGTTTAGTGATTTGTAAGTCCAGAATCAATGTTTACTGGAAATAAACTCAGAGGGGTTTTTTGGTAGATAAAGGGTGGAGAATGGCAAAAAAAATGTTACATATTAGTTTATCTGAACTTAATTCTGTCCTACAGTTATATGTACACAATAAGCTTTGAAAACGGAAAGAATGAATTATTATTAGTATTGTTACAAGTTTTCTTAATTGTGGTGCAATTGATATAAGACCTTCATTCTACAGAGTGTGCATAAATCTAGAAAGTCTGAATAAAATTTGTATTATATTTCATTACATATACATGAAGAGTACTGATTTATTAACACAAAATATAAACATAGAACATATCATATCATGTAATAGTCATATCATGACTGCCTCCTAAAATGTTGTTTCTTCTTTTAAGGTGACACCTTTCTGGTGTTTTCTGAGCTTTAGCTAAATTTTGCTTAATTAGCTGGAAATTATTTGATTTTTAAAAAGAATAATAAAAATAACAATATAATTTCAAATGGTAATTCCACAACTTACAAAAGTTCCACCTATAAAAAGCTTAACGTACTGTAATTTTGCTGTGTCTGATTAGTATGTATACAATTTTTTTTCACATCAGCTGTTCATTGTAATGTGATTAAAGCATTGAAACATTTGTAATCAGTCAACAAAACCTTTTGACACACTTTTTACTGAAACTTGCATATTAGCTCACCTCTTAGATACATTTGTTCATGTATCTCCGTGACACTTAGTAATTCTGCATTCTGTTGCTGACAGCTCTTCCTTGCTTGGTGCCATGTGAGAGCTGACTGGTGGTTTATCTGGTAGTAGGTTCCTGTCAAAGGATCTGTACTCCAAAATCTGTCACTGTCTGTGTGACAAAAAGGAGATTTAGTATCTGAGTTTGTAATAAACATTTTACACAAAATTTTATGGCAAAATTTAACTGCAAGCTTATTTGTGAAACAACATTTTGGAGCAAATAAGGCTCAGACCCACAATTTATCTTGATACTTGTTAAGAAAAGAGAGTTTGTCATTGACATTAGCAGAGATGAGCCTTTCATCCTTTATTTGCACTTTCCCCTTCAAATTTTATCATCTCCAGTTGAAAAAAAAAATATTGTAAAGAGATCAATAAATCAAAACTGTATCTTGGTCATTGTCTACTCTGAGAACCTGTTCAGCAACTCATAGGCTATGCCCAAGTTTATTCTTGGCTGAAACATAAACTGAAATACAAACATTTCCAGAAATGAAGCCTTTCTTGTGAAATTATGCCATCACTAATCACATTTACGATGCTACTGGTTTCAGTAAGAGCAGCTGGAAAGCTGTGCAGTGGAAATGGACTTGGGGGTGCTGGTTGATAACCAGCCAAACATGAGCCAGCGAGTGCCCAGTTGGCCAAGAGGCCAATGGCATCCTGACCTGGATCAGCAATAGTGTGGCCAGCAGGGTCAGGGCAGTGATTGTTCCCCCTGCACTCAGCACTGATGAGGCCACACCTCAAATACTTGGTTTAGTTTTGATGCTCACTACAATAAAGATCTTGAGGTGCTGGACAATGCCCAGAGGAGGGCAAGAGAGCTGGTGAAGGTCCCTGTGAGGAGCAGCTGAGGGAATTGAGGTTGTGTTTGTAGTCTGCATTTGTTTTAGGTGACTGGAATTTTGAAATTTTCTTCTGAGAGCTCACTGTTAGCAAAACTGTTGCCTGAGCGATTGCTAAAATGAGCTGTGATTACAACTTGCCTGAAATTTCTCTTTTGTTTAGAAAACAATACTAAATTTCTTGAATGATTTGTTAGAAGAAATGTTTTCTATTTTGTATTGTGTTTTAGTGCTAATTCACATATTTTTAACATTCTTTTTCAGCTGTAGACAGAAGTATTAGTCATAATGTCCTAAGAATTTTATAATGCCAAATATAGTGAGGATGTCATGGGATTTTTCAATTGACTGCTTACAATATTGCACCAGAGAATAATTTTCACCAGATCAGTGAATGATGGTGGTTGTTGATGGCTGAGAGTGAGTTGAACCTGGTTTGCCAGTGCAATGCTCCTATCAAAATGACAAATTGTGATTCTGTGGTACAGCACTGAAAAATTAGGTTTGAGGCAGCATTTTTAATATCTTCATTAACATTTTATTTTGGTGTTCTTGATCCTGCTCTCCAATGTCCATACTTTTATCTGTTCAGATAACATTATTTTGTTTTGTAGTCTTAAACATTAGAAGGGAAATGCTCATGACGCTTCTATTTCAGTAAAACCTTTGAGCCAATCTTTTAATTTTATATCTTTCAAAAAACAAACTACATCCTCCTATGAACAGTAGACCAATCTTGTTATACAGAACAGGGCTTTGCTTGGGTAGAAAATGTTATACTGCTGCTGTCATATATATAAATAATATTAGGCTGTGAATGGCATCTCAGTTTTTGGGTGATTCTATGCTGAAAGCAGTTGTCTTTAAAGCACACTGGTCTTTTCCTGGATGTTAACTACTGAAGGACATATCCAGACAACTTTCAACCTGACCATGGACTATTAGCAAACAGATTTGTTACTTCTGTCAGGAATGCTACTGTGTGAAAGAGAGGTTTTTGAGTCAAATTCGGTCATAGCAAGGTTTTTCCCTTCCGTATTATTAAGAGCACCTCAATACTGATATATTTACATAACAGCGTTGTGTTACAGTGTCTGTGTCAGCAAGTGGGACTTACTGGCAGCTGGACAGAACCCATACAAATGGTCCACATCGAAGTTGGGTGTTGTTGCACACCAGAACAATCCATCTGACCTGCCAGCAGCTGTGCACTCAGCATACCATTTACCACTCAACAGGAAGGGGAAGGCACATGGAGCTCCATTGGAATTTCCTAACAGTGTAAACAGATCTGAAGGGGCAAAAGAGAAATTTTAATGTAGGCATGTGAATGTATGTGTCTGTACTCACCATAAGACTAGCTGAAGAAGGCATTACAAGTGTTATACCAGTGTAACTGGGGAACTGCTGCCACCAACAATGTCTTTCATGAAAGTTCTTGGTAGGTTTTGCAATTTACTCTTTGCTTCTGGGGTGCATCATCAGCTGTACCAACTGGAAATTTAGCAGTTTCTTGCTGGAGTCAACTAAGGAAGAACTGTAGTGATTTTTATCTCATATATTTAAATATTTTCTAAAAATTGTGCTATCTTTTTATCATGTGGCTTAACTTCCTATCATTCATTAAAAGTAAACCACCACTTTAATTGTTAAATGTTGTGGGAATTTTTGGTATCTGCAATCTCATAAAGCAACTGAAGGTATCAGGCATGGAATTACTTCCATACATTTAATATTGAATGTATATTAATAGTATTAAACCTAGAGATTTTCCCCTGCCATCCAGTGATACTAGTACAATCTCAGTAGTAATTAGTGTGCAGTTAAATAAAGTTCTTTGATTACAGAGTCACAGAATCACAGAATGGTCCAGGTTGGAAGGGACCAGAGTGGCTCATCTGGCCCAGCATCCCTGCTCTAGCAGGGCCATCCCAGAGCATGTGGCACAGGGTTGTGTCCAGAGAGTTAATGAAAATCTCCAGGGAAGGAAACTCCTCAACATCACTGGACAATCTGTTCCAGTGCTTGGTAAGAGAAGTTCTTCCTCATATTCAGGCAGAACTTCCTATGCTTCAGTTTCTGCCCTTTGTATCATCTTTGGGCACCACTGAGAAGAGCAGTTTATGCTAACAGTTAAAAATAACCTACATCCACATTTGCTTTAAAAGTAAANAGTGGCTCATCTGGCCCAGCATCCCTGCTCAAGCAGGGCCATCCCAGAGCATATGGCCCAGGATTGTGTCCAGAGAGTTAATGAAAATCTCCAGGGAAGGAAACTCCTCAACATCACTGGACAATCTGTTCCAGTGCTTGGTAAGAGAAGTTCTTCCTCATATTCAGGCAGAACTTCCTATGCTTCAGTTTCTGCCCTTTGTATCATCTTTGGGCACCACTGAGAAGAGCAGTTTATGCTAACAGTTAAAAATAACCTACATCCACATTTGCTTTAAAAGTAAAGAACAAAAAATGTGCACTTTTTTTGCACATACTGCATTCTGTCTGAACCTAGGCAGCTGTGTTTTTTCAGGATGGAGGGAAACAGGCCTGAATATGTGAATAATTCTCTAGTCCACCATTGCCTCAGGAGGAACAGCTGATATTAGGCTAAGGCGAATAGAAATCAAAAGACCTTGTCTCTGATGGGAACAAGTGGATTCAATAAACCATCAATATAAACCTTTAAACGTTACCTTCATGGCCTTGAGAACACAAATCATCCATGGTTTCATAGATCTTCCATTTGTCCATTGTTTCTGATCCCATTTTCAGCACAATATTTTCTTTTCTTTTGCCAGCACTGAGAAATAAATCTTCCCCTTGGATTGCCAAGGCTGCATTTCTGCATTCCCATTTCTGGAGTTCACTTTCCTTGTTGCATGGGTACAGAGAAATTTTAGCCTGGTTTCTCTTGTGGGGCACTCCCAAGCATTGTGCAAATGCCACGCTCATTAGCTGATGATCAGAGACCCACCTGAATTTCTGTAAGTCATTGTTTTTCTTGCAAGTGGCTGTTGTGACTGCCTCAGAACTCTGAGCAATTAAACAGAACTTAGTATCCTCGTTGTATATTAAGAATGTTTCCTTATCTGCAAAACAAAACATTCAGAATAAGTGGTTATAGTGAGCACATGGTGTGGGGAGCTTGTGAGGAGAAAGATGTGCTGTTTATTCTATGCTGATCTGACTCATGTCAGAAGGCTGCAAGTATTTTCAAGGATCAAATAGTATTTTCAAGATTTATTTCATTCTGGGAAGGAAGAGTAAGTATAGCTCAGTAAATACGTGTAAACACAACACAGAGGAACAAGAACACATTATGGCAGCTTCAAAAATGTGATCATAATAATGTAATTTCATCTTCTCCTGAAATGCACGTTTTGTTCAAGATTTCAAAAAGAGATCTTTACTGAAAATTTGGAAGTTGGCCAACACTGTCATGCATTATAGATTTATCTCCTGTTACAAACATCTCCATGGGGTCACATCTGTGCTTAATACAGTTAGTGAGTAAGCCTTCTGTGACTCTTGCTCCTTCCGGAACTGACATGTTCTGTTATGGTTTGGGGCTTTTTTTTGGAATTAAAAAACCACATAACAGTGACTTGTTATCTTGCCTTGATCCAGTATCCTTTCATTAGTATGTTTATCACAAGAAGTCAATATAATTTGCACAATACATCAAAAGCATTCTCACAAGAACCAACACTGAGGAGCGTATAGATACTATAGGTGTGAGCCTGCATGCCTGTGCATTGTGAATGCTGCACAAGGTAATTAACCCTCCCAAAGGATTATAGGCAGCCTAATGAAGAAATCCATGGGGATAAGCAGGCCCTGCTGGGAAAGGCTGTCCAGAATGCTGCTGTGTTGTGACACACAAAGCAAGTCCATCTGGGCACACAGCTGCATGTTCTTCAAAATGTCAGGTAGCATACAGGTCTCACTGGCTTTAGGTCATGAGGGATTGAAATTTGAACTACAGGGAATATTCTAGGACCTACAGAACAGGAGGGCAAGGGTTTGCCCTTCAGTTCTCTGTGCCTCTAATTCCCACTTGGAAACAGAGATGCAGCATCACTGCCATATCCATCTGAGAGAATAATCCATAAGGGAGAGTGAGATGCCACTCCAAACACTAAATCAAATTTCTAGAACAAGTGTTGGATGTCAGGACAAGCCTGTTGAGTGGTGAAGAGAGGAGAAAGTGGGAAATTCTGGAAGGCTGTGACAGAAAAAATAGTTCTTGAGTGCTTCCAGCAAGTCCCTGTATTAGTTTGACCAGCTCAGTAATATCTGGAATTTTCACTTCTGCAAATCTGAATTTGAAGCTGAGGCTTGGTTTCTTCTCTCCTTGTCCATTAGGTAAAAAGTTTTAAATATTATGAAGTCTTTTATTTCTTACTGCTCAGTAAGTAAGTGCTTACTGTAGACCTGTAAGTTTTGGCTATTGTCCCTTGTAGAATTTTTGGGTCTAATTATAGGAGTTCATGCTAGAAACTGTGAGGTTCTTGCTTTTGGGCGGGGTTCCCAGCTCACAGAGTAGGTGGGAGACCCCCTTGTTGCACAGGGTAGTGCTGTCATGGCTCTCACATAGCTGACACGTGATATGCATCCCACACCATAAATGTAATGAACAGAATGATAAAGAGAACATGTCTTTGAACTTGAATATTATCATAACCTTTACAACAAAAGGGAGTTGTGATCTGTCTTTGGTCAACTTCAGAGCCTTAACTATGCCTCTCATCCTTACTCTTACTGCTGCAGTGGTTATTCCACAGCTGCTCTTGACTCTCATATATTTCTAACTTTTTTCATTGGCACCTGCTCAGCCACGGTGTTGCATCTTACATCAATCCACAAATTCCATCTCATCCCTCACAATCTCATGCTAAGGCTAGGAGAGACACATACAACATCCTATTTAATTCCTTCATCCTTTTCACTTTTTTGTAAGTCAGTCACGTATATAGACAAGGACTATAGAGCACACTGGGAATTCCATCTACAGAAGCAAATATAGCCAATATATAAGTTGTACCCAAAAGCCAATCTTTGTCCAATTATGTACTATGTCCTGACTTCTGATTCCCAGCTTTACCCCATTTTGGATATTCCCCTCTCTTTAAAATTAAATCAACATCTCTGTATCTGTCTTTTTGAAACTTCTGTGGACCACTCCCGTTAGGACAAATATGAACTGCAGAGTAGTAAGGCTGTGTGAAAATCTTAAAGATCCTGAAAGACCAGCAAGACAACAAAGATGCCCACTTTCACATCCACTTTTGCAGGGGATAGGAGAAAATAGACTCACCGAGTGTCTGAAAAGCAGTATGAGCAAATGAGAGGAAAACTAAAACTGTAGAAAAGGTCAAGTGCTTCATTCTGTCTTCTTATTCACAGAGAGATAAGATGAAATTAATTGCTGCAGTAGAGGTCCTTAAGGAATCAGTTGGCGTTGGCTCCTTCTCAGTTTTGGAGATTTTTAGTTGACAGAGAAAACTCTGGGCTCTAAATAAGGAAATATCCTGTCACATGTGGTATTTTGAAATCTATAAATAATTGCAAAATTCAAACTTTGCGTCTGAAAGTGAAGTTTCCATCCATGCAAACACAAGTGGCAAAATTTGAACAGTTTGAGGTCATTCCACTGAATTATTTTTAACTTTCTTGATTCTGTGCTGGAATTGTAACATTCTGACCCTCAAAGACAAAGAAGCAGGGAGTGCACTTTAAATGGATATACCTTAAATGTCATACATATATACCCAGGAAACACAGAGAAAAATATATGCAAATTTCTTAGCCAGATAGGTTATCATTGCTGCAAAAGATATATTGATTTAATTTACTGCAGGGAGCAGTGTTGACTATTTAATTATGAAAAATTAACCCACACAGGACAATTTAATTTTGCTCAATGACTTGACAAACTGGGTACTATGTATATACCTGCCTTTTATCTATCCAGTGCATCAACTAGTAGAACTATGCTGTTATTTCATGTGAATTTATCTTAGAAGAACCAATACAAATTAGCCAAATCTTCACAAATCAATCCATGAAGTACAAATGAATTTTAATACTTTATTCTTTTTTTGTACCAAGTGTAAATGAGACAGAAAAGAGGAATATTTTCAAATTTTACAGGTCATCTGCAGTCATTTATTAAGTGGAAATGAACTACAGCTATGATGTACAATCCCTTAGTTATTTTGAAGAAAAAAGTGGAAAGAAATTCAGCTGAAATTGCTCTTCAAATTTTCTCTCATTTTTCTTGGCTTTATTATGAAGACAAATCTCACAGTATTTTCTGCAAGTGCAAAGCATCACTTAATATGATAGAAGAAACTCCTTCACACAGTACAGAGTCTTTGGAGCTGTGTTATCAATATCAAATATATAATTTTTAAATAAATATATTATTTTTGATTTTTTAAATATTCTTATTCTTTTCATTTGCTTTGCCTTACATTAGCCATCAAACAGCTGACACATATTTGTCTTTTTTTGTAAATACTGAATCTAGTTCAGTATTTACAAAAAAAGACAAATATGTGTATTTTTTGTAACNTTAATACTTTATTCTTTTTTTGTACCAAGTGTAAATGAGACAGAAAAGAGGAATATTTTCAAATTTTACAGGTCATCTGCAGTCATTTATTAAGTGGAAATGAACTACAGCTATGATGTACAATCCCTTAGTTATTTTGAAGAAAAAAGTGGAAAGAAATTCAGCTGAAATTGCTCTTCAAATTTTCTCTCATTTTTCTTGGCTTTATTATGAAGACAAATCTCACAGTATTTTCTGCAAGTGCAAAGCATCACTTAATATGATAGAAGAAACTCCTTCACACAGTACAGAGTCTTTGGAGCTGTGTTATCAATATCAAATATATAATTTTTAAATAAATATATTATTTTTGATTTTTTAAATATTCTTATTCTTTTCATTTGCTTTGCCTTACATTAGCCATCAAACAGCTGACACATATTTGTCTTTTTTTGTAAATACTGAATCTAGTTCAGTATTTACAAAAAAAGACAAATATGTGTATTTTTTGTAACTTACATGAAGGGGGGAAAAAAGGTTGTAAGATCAAGAGGACTGTCATTAAAAGTAGTTTGAGTACAAAATGCCCTTTTATCCTCTGCAAGATGTTTTGTTCAGTTGCCATACCTACAAATTGTCAATCCAATGTCATGTGATGTCTCCTCTACAGTTCTTATGCACTTTCTAAAGGTTTGTTATTCCCAGAGATCCTTGAGATCTTTTTTTCTTTTCTTTTTCTAGTATATCATAGACAACAGAGGATTCATAGAAAACTGAAACAGCAGAGCAAACCTCTAAAACATTTCACTGGTAAGGCACTGTTGTGTGCTCCACTGTTTTACTGGCATGTAGCATGGACATGGTGGCCAATTATCAGTCCTTTTATCACAGAGATGGAGGATTGTCAGCAAAGATACCCTAAAATGAGTGGCCAAGTGAAATAAAACGAGGAATGAATTCTTCTAAATTTATTTGGCAATTACTTTATTTTATAGTTTATTTATGGCTTTTTTTAGTCATATGCCTTGTTCACATTTCTATGTTTCCTCCTGTCAGCTTCTCTTTTAAGGCAGAAGATTCATTAGATAACAAACCACATAGCATCTCCACATGCTAATTAAATACTGAAGTATTATTATGTAATATATAGATTGTTTATTGATATAGTCTTGTGTTCATAACTGACAAAAAACATTTAAAATCATAGAATAAGATTGTATGCAAATATTTATTTGTTTTGCAAAGTCCAAGTTGAAGCCATGAACGAAGGACAAGTATTTGCATTTCACTTACAATACTATCACAAGGAAAATATTTGTGTCAAGGGTGTAACACAAGGGCAGCAATAGGGACAAACAATTCATGTAAATCTCTGTTTATTCCAAACACCACTTGAGCAACAGTGTGCATGCTTCAGTACAGTATGGTGAGATACTCTCCAAGTGCAGGCATTAGGGCTGAGGGCTCTGCAAAGAGTGCTCAGGGTTAGTCTTGACTCTGTATGTGATGATGTCACAAATTCCTCAATAAGTAACCCATATCTTTCTAATCTAAATTCCCACTAATTCTGTTATTTTTCAAGCTTGCCTAATTAACAGTTAGGCATTCTTAGCAATTAGGCAAGCAATTAGCATGCTTGCCTAATTAGCCTAATTTTGTACAGTACTAAGTCAATAAATACATGGGAGTATTTATTGAAGAGCATACAGCAATTGTTCTTAATGTTTGCCAAAGGAATAACTGCCAACTTTAGCTCATCGTAAAGGTTACATACACCTAATAGAGACTGAGGTTGCCTTTAGTTCAGCTACATTTTTCCATCTTAGTAATTTAGTTTGGCTGTGTTATCTCATCAGACAACACTGTGTTCACTTTTTTCTTTGTCGTTGGTGGCATCGCTTCCATCGTCCCCTGCAGTTAGGGCACGGCTGTATTCCAGCTGTCTGCCGCCTTGCCTCGACTCTCTTACAGTTCCACTTCGAGTTTTGATCTTGAATGAAAAATAAATCATGAATCCCAGCCCTAATAAAATTATGAGGACCAGAGTAAGTAATATCCACATATTCAGGTGACCGCTGGCTTTGTCCTTTTTGGCGTCTGTAAATAAATACAAAGTAAATAGAAATGAATGAACTGTAGCCACAAATAAAATATTGAGAACTATAATTTTTCCCTTAATTACCAGGGGGAAAATCTATCATAATGTCTCTGTGTCAGTCCTCCTCATAGATCTTACCATGCAAAAGGAGGATCAAAGAGGGAGTGATCAATTTACCAAAGTATTGGTTATCTTGGGGTTCCCTAAGTGTCTTGTGGGTGCTGCTAAATTAGACAAGGAAAGGGTTCAATGGCAACTAAGTAAATTTAGGTCTTATTAAATAGATATATACACACACACTAAATAAATAGTATTAAATTCAAGCACGTATCTTTGGAAACTATTTGGAAGGAAAAGAAAGTCCTACCTTTCCCATTTGCAGCTGCTTTAAGAATAGCTGTCAAAGATAAAGACAAATGTTTAGTTAAAATCTAAAAAGGTCACATTTTCTTCCTGACCGTGTCATGTTAAGAAAAGGTCTGGTAACCTGCACATCATCATCACTTCTGGAAACACATCTGCTAAATCAACGAAGATGAAAAGGTGTAAAAGATTTTTAATCTGACATTCCCTTCCCCCTTCTTTCTCCTTTTTTAATAACCAAGATATGTCCAAGCACTGGTAGTTTCTGACAGTTTTAGGTGGACTCTCTCTTCTCCCCTCATTAATTAACCTTGCCCTTTTCACCGGCTCTGTTTCCTGCGGAGTCTGGGATCAGCTTGATCGACGGCTGAGGATATTTGAGCTCTCCTGTACCGCACACAGCTCCTTTGAGACCCAGCAGCTCTTAATTTACCATAACTCATTTGCATCCATAATTACACGTGCAAGCTCAAGGTTTCCTGTGCAGCTTTTCCCGGCTGGGCACAGAGGGCGCCGTCTGCAAGGCTTTTCCTGGAGCCTAGCTGGGAGCTGCTGGGATGGATGCTGGCCAGGGCAGGGATGGATGCTCCCCGCGGGCAGCGGGACCCCCGGCAATGTGGGATGCGGCAGGAGCCGGGCTGGTGCAGCAGAATCACAGCAATGCACTGAGCTCTGGTGTGTTTGCGAGCACCAGGGAGAGGCAGCGGTCAAATTTGTTCCGTGGAAGGACGCAGAGCTGGCTGCAATGGAATAAACGTTTGGTTGTGCTGAAGCGCCGTTCTGCTGGAGAGCCCGCTGTCAGGGAATGTCCGCTGTGCTTTGGCACTGCACCTCGGGGCTGCTCACGGGCAAACCAGCGAATAAAGTGTGTGGTGACAATGAGTTTCTGCTTTCTCACACGTGTGGTAACAAAGAACTAGCATTCGGTTCTTTCAGCGCGTTGCCTGCAAAGAAAACTAGGCGTTGTCCCCAAAAGCGGAATTTTCCTTTCCAGAGCGTGCCCCGCACGCTGCTGTGACTGCTGCTTCCCCCACCAGCTGCAGGTTTGCTCTGGGGGGGAAAGGACCGAGCCTCAGAAACATCCTGAACCTTGGGGTTGTGAAACAGGACAGGAAATTGGATTTTTCTGCAGAATTAACAGTTAAACTCCAAAACACCACATGGCTGCTTGGCTCACAATATTCTGATATTGCTACTTCCTGACCAAAGCAGATGGTGCTCAGTTACACAGAAACAAAACATTAAAAAAAAAAAAAAAAAAAAAAGCCAACCAAAACACTTCTACTCTTTGCAAAGGTCACTATATGCTCTCTGGATTGCACTTCCACTGCTATTTAAATAGAATTGCTTCATCCATCTCTTACTGGAACAGCATGTATCATAGTACAGCAAGAGGAAGAATAGCAAATTACTGATGCCACTCTTGTTCCATAGAAAGAAAACAGGAATGTTAGTAGAAAAAAAAGTGTTTATGTCGGGGGCAGGGGGGAACAAAATAATTTTTTTCCAGGAAATTTATGATTTTCAGTTATTCATTGAATATTCCTCATAGAATGCAAGAAAATCTGAGGTTATGAGGCAAGAAATCATGAACAGGGCAAACAAAAAAGAATATATTCATATTATTTTTGTCTGAACATTGCAACAGGTGATAAGCAGGACTGTAAATGCAATATTTTGTGTCAGTCTTTTGTAATGATCATATTGTGCTATTACTACTGAAATAAAACTGCAAATCGCAAGAGCAAATATTAAAGAAGTCACTTACTCGTTGGTTTCTTACAAATAAAACCCTTTTGGGAAGAGCAAGGCAGGACACTCCAGTAGCCAGTGAGTGCAGACATCTCCACGCAAAAAGCCAGCTCATCCCCTGAGGGCTGCCCCTCAGCCCAGTTGACAAAGTCCAAGGCACTGTTGTCCTGCCAAAGCAGCTGCCCTGGTGTTGCAAATATTAGCATCAATACTAATAGATCCACAGGAAATGGCTTCACATTAGTGAATATTAACATATTACTTTCCAGCCTAATAAAGCAATACTACTGGCTTCAAAAATTCAGCATGTGGTTATTTATTGTCTCAAAAACCATATAATTGCTTTCCCAAATTATTATTTGTAGATTTCTCAGTCATAACTTGGTTTTAAATTCTCCGTATTTTTGCCCAGGATATTAAAGTTTCAAACTGAAAAAGCTCAATTCAGACTTCTTTAAAAAATTCTGAATTATTATTTCAGCAGCACTCAATTGAAATCAAGCAGCTTTTACTGTAATGCTTAAACATATGTTTAGATAAAATTAAAACTTTTTTTTCATAAACGCTAAATTTTTTTTTTTATGTTTCAATGGGCTGAAAATAATCTAAAATAAAACCCTGACTGCTTATAGTCTGATAACAGTGTTTTCTTCTAAATGCATGTTTTCTACTGTATGCTTTAGCAAGCAGCCCAATTTTCTCCATACAGAGAAATTTTCTCCATCACAGAGAATCTTGATGCTGTGGGCTCTGGCTGGACTCCCACAGGTCCCACACGAGTGTTCCCCAGCCGTGAGAAGATGAGAGCCAGACGGGACTTTTCCCCAACAGGAAAAACTTTATCAAAGACCAGAAATAGGAGACAATCTCAGAGAGGACTGAGGTCTGAACTTCTACTGTACTTCAGTTGGTTGCTTAAAACCAATTAATTTTAGTAAAATTTTTGTCCATTTAATAAATCTGTTCATGATTATTTATAGAACTCAAAATAGTTACCATTTACATTTCTGTATATTCCTATCCAAAAGCCACTTGTCTTGCTTGTGTATAAGTCTGCATGTTGCATTAAAAAGTTTGATTCATCCAGATCTTCTACAGAAGTCAACATACCACCTATTAAAAAAAAATGGAAGATGATTGGAGATATCTCCGACATATTTACAGGTTTTAAAATAAGTTGAAGTTAATAAAAAACCTCTCCTCCTGGTAGGGAGTAAACAAAAATTTAAATAGAGACCACAAAGTAGTGTCTAGCTATAGGGGAACGGTGAGCACAGTCATTTGACGTGAAACACACAAAAGCACAGTGAAGATGATGAATTTTAAACACCAGGCACTATATTTTGAAGTGATTGGATTATATTTTTCATAGGAATTATGAGAAATATTTATTTATTATTGTGATTATTTATTTGTTCTTCATGGTTTGACAGAATAATATATAGCATTAAATATTGCGCATCAAGCAAATCTGCGATTCAAACTGATGTATTAATTTTTCTGGCAATGGTGGTAAAGGAAGAGACCTAAGAGAATCTAAAAAGATATGAAACAAAGGATCTGTTTCTTTTGGGCATTATTGTGCTTCCTTTTCTCTTTCTGACCTCCTGAGACAGGGGTGAGAGAGCTGGTGGCTCAGCAGCAAAGGTGACAGTGCCAAGGTGCTGCTCCTGTTCTTGGCCAGGAACAGATGTCTCCAAGGAGAGGGAGGGAAGCATTTTCCCTCCCCGGCTCTGCAGTCTGCCAGGGACCCTTGCTGATAGAGCAAGAGCTTCCAGGCAGAACATGCAACCCCTTGTGGATCATAAAGCCTGCGTCAAAAATGAGTGTCTGTTTTTATGATATTTACTTGGCCTATTGTGAAGGGAGAGATATGGAAAAAGGAAGGGATAAGGCCAGAAAAAAATTGTTTGGTTGGTTTTGTTTAATGCATAAAATTTAAAGTCTTACTAAAAGGAGAAATTTTGTGAATGAAAAAATATAACAAGAAACAAATACAGCTGGAAAAATAAAACAAGGAAATCAGATCACCTTAAATTCAACATAACTGAAAAGCACATAACAATAAAAAATAAATGAATAAATAAAGTTTTTCCTTATTATTAATAGCTGTAGATTTTGCATTTCAAGATTTTTTTGAAGACTTCTTTTTATGTCAATATTGAAATCTTGTATTTGGGTAAAAATAATAATTACCTGATTGAATGCACTGAGTCACAGCCTGAGCCCAGCTCATTTCATTGACATTGAAGTTATAGCAGTGGCTTCGGAAAGGAATCCAAGATACGTGATCAGATTCAGGACATGTTCCAGTTTCCTGGGGAGGATCAGAAGGAAGTACATCTAGAAGAAATGAGATATTACAGATGCTTTCATTCAGGAAGAATTTCAATTCGTCATACGTGAAATCAAGTATTAAAACCACTTCTTAAAAGTACTTAAAGTATTCTTTGGCACACAGTGCTAGAATTATCAGTGTCTAAGTCAAGAGTGACAATGAGGAGCAGAACTGGTCAGTCATGAGAGGATGACTTTGTGAACCTGTGCTCTTCTGTGTTACTAACTAAACCCAACTTGGATTGTCTCAAGGGTATTTGAGTGTTCAAGGATTTTGGTTCTAGTTTATTTTGTTATGACCAACAAATTTGTATGAATAAAAGACTCATTAAAAAGCAGGGGAAAAAAACCCTGGAAAACTCCCAAACTCTCAGGAAGTTCAAATATTATTTATTTTAAATGAAATGTCATATAAACCTTAGTTTCCTGCAGGAATTTCCCATTTAATATTTTCCTCAAGATGACAATCCTGACATAAAATTTCTGAACATCTTTAAATCTGACAAGACATGGAATAATCAGAGGCTCATTGAATGTTTATGTAGTAGCTCCTCATTTTCCTGCAAGCAATGGCATTATGGAAAGAAATGGCAGCATTTTCACTTAGTACATGTATTTTTAAAACAGAAGTCACAAATAGCTATGTAGTTCAGAGCAAGGCCTAGAAAAGAAATTTAAAAACAACCAACAAACAAAAACCCAAAAAAAACCCAACCCAAAACCAAACGAAACCAACCAACCAACTAAACAAGAAACACAAACCCCCTCCAACCTCCCCCCCAAAAAATAAAAACCTTCTGAATTTCCATTAAGTCTGTGTCACTAGAGCTAAAAGATGTTACTCTTAACACAAATGGGAAAGCAAAAAGCTCAGTCCCATCTTGAGGTTTTCCTGTAGCCTTTACTGTGCAGTATTCCTCAGTGGTACCCAGAGAAACCCTAAGAAGTATGAACTTTTGTTTGAGCCAATAACAGACCCTTTTTCATCAGATACAGCTCTTTCTCCTTTATCCAACTTTTGGAATGTAATAAAAATGAAGTAATGACCAGTGTAGGAATAATGTGGATATGTTGAAGAAACAAAATTTACTTTATACTCAGTGGACTTCATTGATTACAGACCTTACCATAAAACCCCTGTCAGCAAAAAAATTTCACATTTTAGACTCAATGTGAAATGTTTAATGCTCCCACAATCTCTATGATCTGTCTGCCTGCTCCCATACCAGCTATCTCTCCAGTCCAGTAAAATGGCAGGGTTTTGGCTGGTGAATGTCAACTCCATCAAAATAAAACATTGTTCATGCAAAATAAAGGTATGGACTTTACATGCTCAGGCTTATTCTTCTTTAATTTATACTTAGATGCTTGTAATTCAGTCAAAACAGATAAAGCAAGATTTCTGCCGTAAAAACAAAAGTCATCACCATTGCTTACCCTCAGATTTTTTGCAGACAGGAAAATGTGTTTCATTACAAGGTGCTGTTCTCCAGCGCTCAGAGAGTGCTAGATAGACACAGGCCCTTTTCTGTTTTGGTTCTCCATAGTCCCACTTAGAAAAACTTACTTTCCTTTTATCGGTCCATCTATAGTAGCCATAATTCTAAAATTGAAAGAGACATTTAACATAACTTTTGTACACTCTCATCTGCTGTTCCAGATAAATGCAGTTATACAGAAGCACATTTTCAAAGTGATACAGACAGCTGTTTGTATACTGTTAAAATACTGGCTGAATCAGGGCTCAGCAGCATAAAAACAGCACACCATGCTGAAACAGCCCATGGAAGTGTTTTGAAGTTAAAGTGATGCTCCCTGGGACTCAGTCTTTTTTGGGCAATGTTTTGAGGTGTAATAACCATCCCAGAGGAGTCAGATCTCCACGAAGTGCACAAGACCATAGGACATGAAACCTGTGGAAAACTAAGGTGTAAATGGGTCTCAGATTTGGCTGTCAAACAAGGATTCTAAACTCCAGGAGTTTAAAAGAGAAACATTCAGGAATAAACTGCAGCTATCACTATGAAAATCTTGAGGAAACTTTTACTGTGTAAGAAGTAAAAGAGAAATATCTTGAGCAGGAATTCTTTAGTCTTTGTTTCGTCTTCTCTTCTCCTCTTTTTTCTTTTCCAGGCAGAATCAAAAGAATTACAAAGAAAAGTGAACAGACAAAGACAATATATTCCAGGCTGACATTAGGAAGTGGGGGATAAGATGTGATCTCACTCAAGTGCCTAGTTGTGTCAAGGGAGACACCAAGTACACAAGGTTGTAATGAGCTCAGCATCATCAGAGCAAGGTCACTCACTGCCTGGGGAGCAGGGGAAACCACAAAGCTCGACGCTGCAAGAGCAAATATTACTCATTTGTAAGTACCAGGGGAATGTCTGGTCATTCAAACTTGATCAAAATGGAGTTTTAGCTGCTTTCTAAATCATGTCTCTATGACTCCAAAAAGAACCAACTTTGATATCAGGTGGACTTAAACACTATTACTTTGGTTTGAGAAGAGAAGTCCTGCGGACTTGTGCAAATGGAAAGATTTATTTTAAGGTTGGTGACTACCCATCACTTCTGTGAGCATTTTGTGTGGTAGGGGGACACGCTGTTCAAATAGTGGAAATATGTATTTTTCAGCAACCAGTTCATTGTATCAGACAATGTAGCCTTCTGAGGGGCTTTATCAGTGTTGCTGCATCAAATAATCAGAAATGCTATTTTTACGCAGTATTTATTATAAGTATACCTAGGGATATTGAATTTCAGACATGTTTTGCTATGCAGTATAAATGAGGAATCACAATTAATAAAAACAATGAATAGTTAAGATGATTATTACTGATGAAAGAGCTCATTTTTGTTATCAAGGTGGTTTAGTCAGATCAAAGAACAATGCAATAGAAACATGATAGCTAAGTGCATTTAGCAACTGTGTATTTACCAGGGAAGCTGAAGCTCTATTTCTCACTCAGTCACAGAGATAATAAGACTGATTCTCACTCAAGTGTTCCCTGACAAAGTGGTGGACCTGGATCCCAGTATTTACCACTTCTGGTACAACACAGCTTTTACTGATTTTAATCCTTGGGTGTAACAGGTAGTAACAAGGAGTGTGTGTTCAAAGGTGTGTGGTTTGTCCTATGAACCCTTCTGAACCAAAACATAATGGAAAAGCCACAGCTGCCAATGACCATGAGAAACTAGCCCTCCTGACTGTCTTGGACCCTTTGAGTAGGGGTCACCTGTCCTAAAAATTGCCATCTGAAAGTTTACCACATATTTTGACCTAATTGTTTAAGATTCACACAGAAGTAATAAAGAGAGTCCAGCACCACCAAAGGTTCTCATCCTTCTCCATTGCCTAAGACAAAGTTTAACAATTTAAGGTAGATGAAGTCAAAAGTTGTGAGACTTTCCACCAGTCCTAGGTTTCTAAATCTGTTGATGCTACAATTTTCCCTGCTAATAGCAACCCAATCATAGCATTTAACTGCACCAGCTATGAATTTATGAATCTTACCACCTTGCTGTTGAGCCCAATCCACAGGGGCTCTCCATACTGCACTGCCTGCAGCAGCAAGAATATATTACTGTAATAATCAGAAATGCTGGCAAGCTCTGACGATTTCTTCTTGCATGCTTTTCTTGCTTCTTCCCAATTCATTTTAGACGGAATTATTAAATAGCCGCTGTTACCATAATGGACAAAATCAGAACCTGGAGCACTAGTGGAATGAAACAGTTCAGGATCTGTAGGAACAAATTTGAGGAACAAATTTGAGAGGAAGAGCAGAAAACAGTGAAAAATTACTAGCTGCTGAATAGGAGTATTACTTCTGAGTAACAGGTGAATATAGCATGGCAGCACAAGCATCAGGTAACAGTGTTTCTTACTTAAAACCCAGGAAACTTATTTTAATCGCATTCGGAATTATTTTAAAATATGATGTACACATTCAAGGATTAGGGAGAAACAGAGAATGATCTGTGTGTATCTATAGACATTGAAACTGACCAGATGAAATTATGTGTACAGTGGTTCCAGCATGGTTCCCCCCGCAGGGCTCTCCCTGTCACCCCACCTCAGTGCAGGTGAAGTCCTTCCCAGGTATGAGCACAGAACAAAATCTCCTCACCACTTCAGTCTCAAAATAATTTCATTCTGAGAAAAGTTTGTCACCCTGCTGCTACATCTTTCCCTTGCAGGATGAAGTGAAAAAGGAAACTGTATTTATACCTTAAATTATATATGCAGAAGTAGAAGGCAAAGGCCTAGAGCTAGTGATGGGGACAGAAAAAAATACAGAAACTGTCTTTGTGTTCAGTCACTGTTGAGGACACCCTGGCAATTGTTTTTGCTAGTGGCATCCTCACGCAGCTTTCTGCACTTGCATGGGACAGAGCTGTGAATCATCTGACCCAGCTGTGGCTTCTTCCTCTATTTTCACTTGCTGCTCAGCAGTTCCCTGTTTTTGTTCCTGCCGACTCTGCAGTGTAGCTGTGTTCCGGATGTGTCTCCCACCCTAAGTTACATGAAGAAAACTAGAACTTTTGCCCTCCTGGGTATTGCTGATATTGTGATATGAAGACCTTTCTAGAGACTGACAAGCAATCTGATCAGTTTAATTGACCTCAGTTAACCCCCAGCTGGAGGTCGCTGATGGATATGTCTCTGTTTTGTATTCACAAAATAACTGGATTCAGGCCCCTGTATCTGGGAGAGGTGGGTAAAGCACAGATGACTAAACTTTTCTGTTAATAGAGAAAACAGGTATTTTGAAGGCATAGCCCTTCTAGGAGCCAGGTTTGGGCATTTTTCTTATGATGGGGCAGGTGAACCCTTCCTTCAAAGTGTCTCTGTGCCATGTGCAGGCACCTGATTGAAGTGTGGATGTCTGCAGGGTAGACGAGGTCAGCCTGAGTGTTGCTGGGTGTGCTGACAGGGGAGAAGTCCTAAAGCACAATATTTTCTATAGTCCTCATCCCAGAGTGGCATTTTTTCTGACATTCCTGAGCCAGGAAAGTAGCCCTGCTTCTCTCACCCTGCCTGCTACAGCCACAGCTGTGCACTTGCAACTGAGGACTTCAATGGTCGGATTGTTCAGTAAATGTTTTGCAACAAAAAATAATTGAAAAATAAAACTTACCACTGTCCATCTTACAAATGTAGCTTTTTTTATGCTGGCAGTCAGTATTTTCCCATAATCCTGCTTCATCTACTGATCTTTTTGTCATTGCAATACAGTCAGTCTAGAGAAAAAAAAGTTGTTGCTGATATAGTGCAAAATTCCCAACAAAATAATAGAAATAGGTGGGAGGAGAAAATGTTAATAGCTTTATATTCTAATTTTCTGGCCCTTCTTTTCATGTATTGCTTCTGGGAAATTAAATTTATTATATGATATATTTTAAGCAAATGTACTTTCATTGGCAGATTACTGCAAGAGCCTTTGTCAGTTTACTAAAGTATAGAAGTTATTTTTACTATGTAGTTAATGGTAATCTGTACTGAATATGTTGAAGTTTCATTTGGATTCATGTCACAGGGAAAAACAATAAACAAGAGTTAAAATCACAATCAGTAAAATATTATAATTCTAAGAAGTGTAATTAATTCTAGCAGTAAAAATAATACAGGATTCCTTATCTGTAGAGTAAGCCTAGACTCTAAACAGGCTTTTAATTCCTGAGCACAGCTTTAAAAATTTGATTTTTGAAATATTCAGTTCCCATCGTCTTTAATCTATTGAAAATTATATCTTACCTGAGACAAAAGTCAGGCGGTTACTCAGACTTTGAGTATGCTATTTAAGTTACTAATTTTCTGACTTTTTTTTGTGATTACCTCTATTGTAATATACTTCCAATCAACCATTGTGTATTTATCTCTGAATGGGAATCCTTGCCCCCAGTTTGAATAGTCAAAAACACTTCCATCAGTCCAAAGGTATCTTTCCTCACTGTTAATGTCATTCAGCCCAATCCATGTTTCGTTGGCAACGTCCTTTAGGTGGAAGGTGAGGAATGCTAATGGAAAATAGAATAAAAAAATAAAATAAAAAGTACCTGAGGACTTTCCTTTCCTCAAATTCCATGTAAATCAAATTACAAATGAAACAACAAATCATCTTCTAAATATATTGGAAATAATCAACTTCAGTATTGTTAGACTATGAGCTAATGGTAAAATAGAAAAATTGTAATGGGAAATTGAACTGAAACTGTCTGATTTAAGGAAAAAGGTGGGGAAAAGGAAAAAAAAAGATAAAAAAATTATTTCAGTTTCTTGGAAATATTATAGAAATCAGGGCTAGAAGTGATATCAAAAGTATTAAATCGTCTTTCCCAAGGTAGCATCAACTGCAGGTACTTAATTTCTGATGGATGTTTGTTTACTGCCTAACTTGAATATCTGTGAGCATTTCATGACTATAAACTATTACAATTTATCCCATCTTCCAAGGCCTTAGGGAACAGATTATTCTGCTCCTGCAACATAAGATGTTTGCCAAAACTTGGGAAGTGTCACAACGTCTCACTCTAGTCTTCTCTCTGGATCAAACACCTCCAGGTCATCTTTTATAGGTTATGCTATTTAGACTTGGGGTCAGTTCAGCCTCATCATTCGATGGTGAAATGTGTGGGTTCACATGTAGTGCTGTAAGGCTCTGTTGTCATACCTTGCACTTGAACATTGTGTATAGAGGCCAGGTTTCCCCCTAATTCTCTACAAACACTTCTTGCTGAATGCCAAGGTAGTTTCTCATCTTCTCTGGATCCAAATATTTTATAACACTGTGGAGAGAGTAAAGGATTACACAGAATTTCAGGTGTCAGAGAGTATTAAAACCATGGATTTGAAATAATTCAGTGCTAATCCCTGCATCCAAAGAGGAGCAGATGGGGTATCTGCTGAAACACTAATTCTGTGGCCAGAAAGAAGGAGACCCAGAAAATCCCTGTGACACGTGCAAAGTACTTGTGGGGCAAGAGTGGACAACTGTCAAAAGCTTTTGAGGAATTAAATAGGTGTCCAAGGCTCACAGGTAATTTCTGGTCACGTTACTGATATGGGGAATTTTTGAGAGACTGGAACTGTTTCCTGATTGGGACCATAATTTGGGTAAGCAGGTAATAATCTCTCAGGCCAGGTTCTTTCAATTATACATCACAGATGGAGTGCTAAAACCTGAGCTCATGTGAGAACTCACGAGTGGAACAGCATCAGGAAAAAGTGCCCTTTTGTATGGTGTACTAATAACCTGTTGGGGTTTTTCCTAAATACCAGTGTAAAATATTTTTGTGTGATTGTGTATGTTCTGAGGGAAAGGAGACATGGCTCTTCCCTTTTCATGCCCTTTGAATGCATAAAAACTTTTCCCAATGACTGAATAGTGGGATTGATTTGTGGTTTAGAAAAACCTCTGTTTGTTGAGGTTTTTTAAAGTTCATATGTCTAGGGTTTTTTCTGCTTAACTTAGCAGAAAGCAATGCTTTTTTGTCTGTTAGATTTGATGTGACATTTATTGATGTTGGTGTTACTCAGCTTAAGATGAGTTGCTGTGATAGCTAATTACTTATGGAAAGTGTGACCTTTCATTTTTTCATGTGTTACTCAGAAAAACAGGGTTACACTTACTGATAAGGATAACCGATCAGGATTTGCATGCAATAAGAATGCCTAAAATAAGAAGAAGAATCTAGGAACTGGAAAAATAACTGTGGCTAAAGGCACACAGATATTCTAAAAAATTATTACTTCTTTCAAATTACCTTTTTTTTGAGATTTATTTACAAATTTGTCAACCTAAAAATTTAATGCACTGCTAACTAGAATACCACATAGTAAAATGGTATAAATTAGTGTAAAGAGAGAGAATTTATACAGTGAGATAGTTGTTTTCTTCACCTATAGCAAATCTGCTAAATATGGCTGAGATTTATTACACACCTTATTGTGAAACAAAAGCCAAGTTTCAGGACATCCTCCCAGAGGTGGAAGTACAGTAGGAGCAAATCCTGAGTAAGTTGAATTTTTCCTTTCACAGATAAAGGTGTTTTTCACACCACAATTTATATCTTTCCAAAGGCCTGTAAAGAATGGAATTCAGACAATAATTGTAAAGATTACAGAATACAGAGGAACTCTTGTACAACCACTACCGCAGTCAGCCCCAAATGCATTCATAAAGCACAAATGAAACACATTTACCCAAATACACTCCTCCTTCCTCTGCAATATGTTTTTTTCTAAAAGTGATGGCACAGTTTACAACTTATGCGGGTTACAAAAAAAATCAGTGTTGTTGAATTACCTCTTCATGGAGTAGCCTCAAATTTAGTAGGTAACAAACATTTTGAATTTTCTTGCTAAATTTTACACAAATTTTACCAAATCTTGTTACTATGTTACTCACCAAAATCTTCTGCCATTATCACACAGTTTTCATCATTATTT
This sequence comes from Grantiella picta, assembly GCA_013397955.1. NCBI lineage: Eukaryota > Metazoa > Chordata > Aves > Passeriformes > Meliphagidae > Grantiella > Grantiella picta. The sequence goes on along the minus strand of VZRM01003179.1, from coordinate 1,663,715 downwards.
GCAAAATTTGGTTCATTTGGAGCCCAGGCAACATAATTCACTGGAGTGTCATCCAGCCATCTGGAAGAAACAAGTGGCTGCCAGACAGACATCTCAGCAATCAGTCAGTCACAAGTCTGTTTGGGCAGAGGGCTAAGCAAGGTTTTAGCAGTGATCAGAGGGCAAAGGCTCTGCACACCCTGGAGAGAGCCACAGCATTACTGCTGCTCCTCATCTGCTTAGTACCACCGCGTTCAAGGCAGTGTATGGACATCCTGTATATCCCAGAAAGGTGTCCTCCTGAAAGACTTCTACAAACACACTGTTAAAACAAGTTTCCTACACAAAATTTCAGAAAGCTGTTGGATGAGGTGCTGCTTACACTTCTTGCTTCCAGCTCACATAACTTGAACCACTTGGGATTAATTTGATTTAACCCTTACATATACATTTTTTCAAAACCTCCTGGGCTTTCTCTGTAGCCATTGGAGATCTGGTCAAAGAAAATCTCACCCTTAGGTTGATGTCAAAAGTGGATCAGGTAAATAACATCCCGAAATAAGCTGCTTCTCCTCACTACCTATGTAGGGTTGCAGTTCTTTCAGTGTAAGACATTAGGTGAGCTGCATCTTAGCCACAATTTTATTGGTTTTGCTCTCCCAAATTTGGAAGGAAAGTGCATTTCTCTGCTTCAATATAAATGAATGTAACACTTCTGATCTGAGACATCTCCTGAAAGCTATCCAGAAGTCAGTTGCACAACAGTTTTTAGCTTGTGAAACTAAAGTACAGAAATGCTCCCTAAGAGTGAGAAGAAATTACTATCATTTGTTATCCATTACCAGTTTTCCTTTACTCACCTGAATCTCTGATCAAAGCTGATAACTAAGCCGATGAAGTATGATTTTCCTCTGTGTTTTGTGTAAATCTAAAATAAAAGTAATTCATAGTTAAGCACTAGTGTGTTCCTTAACGTCAAGCAAAAACCTGAAAGCCAATTAACCATGCCTATGTTTACTATTTTCCTTTTTTTTAATTTCCAGACTTGGAGCCTCACATAAGAATACTGTAGGCTCAGACTCCAGTTTCAAGCAGACAACAGGGATATGTGGAACATCCTGGAGAGAGGAACCCACTGGACAGAAAAACAATAATCACTGTGCTGAACACTAGGTATTTAAAAGAGATAAGCAACATGGGCTGGGACTATTCTTGCTGCACCTTTAATATTTGCATGCCATTTTCCTCTACCTATTAAAGACAACAGTAGTTTTTTTCCAGGTCCTGAAGAAACCTATTGGTTTGTAAATTAGTAATATAGGACAACAGCTCAGGACTCCAGCCTTGCTAAATATTTGGTATGTTCCCTTTATTTTATCATCTGCACTGCTTCACAGTTCAGCTATAACTAATAGGCTTTCTGCTTACATATTGCCACAGAAATCGTCTTTTGCTTTCTTTCTCAATGACAACAAGATCTGCAAAGTTCTTCTGACAAATCCTCCGTGCTTCTTCCATATGGACTTGTTCTTTGCTGAAATAGTACTGCTTATTTTCATACATAATCCATCCATCCTTGGTGAGTTGGTAGTCTGAAAGATGAAGAATCATATATAATACTTTCCTGTCTGGTCTGACAGGAAAGTCTGAAAACCATACAGTAATCTTTGTGAAAGAGGAAAAACCCTACCAAGTTTGTAGTTTGCTTCAGGCTTTATCAGTGTACCTGTAAAATAGAAGATTTTCATAAGCAACATTCCAAATACAAAAAAAATACTTCAGAGCGATTTGCTTTATGTGGTTTCACATGCTTTGTAAAATAGAGGGAAAAAGCCCAAACCCACCAGGCAAAGTATGAATTATCTAATGCATTTTCAAGATTTTAGAGTACATATTGCCGTATTAAATTATGGGTATAATTTAGAAACATTTAGCTAGTGAAAAAACTGTATTTTACAGTAATGTATCTCCAAAAGCACTGTGTCGAACAATCCAGGATTCACAGTAAATTTGCAGTAGATTAAATAGACATTACTTTGAAAATTTATTTTAGTAATTTTACTTGACATGCGATGATTAATTTTTATAATTTTCTTGTGACTAGAGCCAAACAACATTATCCAATATAGTAAATTCTAAAGCTTACCTACACAGTAGTAGACAATCCACAAGTCCTGAAAACTTATTGCTGATTTATTGCTAATATCAGGCCTCATTTCCAGTGTGCCAATGAGTTCTCCCTTTCCTGATGGCTTTCCTTTTACTAGGAAAGTCTATTTTTAAGAGTCCTGGAGAGCCAATTGATATCAAACCCAAGTTTCTGATTACAGGCTGGACCGGGGAAAGCAAATAAGCTGTTGCTATTCCCAGAGCCAGCTATAGCCTCTCAAAGAAAGCTCTGCTTTCATCTGAATGCCTGTTATTTTGTACTTCTGGACTAATTATTCTCTTAGCTTGCTCCATTTCTACTGTGGTTTGATGGAGAGAAACACATTATTATAGAAATGACAGAAATAATTTGATAAGAAATAAGGAAAAAAAAAGCAAAATCAAGTAAAATTATATTGGGATCTTTTAAACACTTCCTTCTCAAGTATTTAGTGAAGAATAGAACTAAAATTATTTAAATATCTTCATTATTTACTTACAATATTTGGGTCATTTTGATTTTATTGTTTAATCCTAACATAACTGTAACATTCATTGTTTTTGGAAAGCTGGAGTACCTTATGTAAATATGTGTCTTAAGTGAACATGAGGGAATTAACATCTGAGCATGTCTTCTGTCACGTGGATCGTCACATAATCTAGATTCACAATTACAAGACCAATTTCTTGAATTTTTCTTGCTTTTGAAAGGTCATCTAGGATCAAGATAAACTGATCAGAGACTTTGCATTGCGGTTTCTGAACTCCTGAGTAATCTCACCAAGAGCACAGAGCTACATCTGTACCAAGCAGTGTGCTCAGCATGCTAGAAAGGGCTGCACAGGATGTGCTGCTTCAAGCTGGTGTGCAGAAATCAGGGCTTGGATGGTGCATATTGTGACTAATCTACCAAAGGGGAACAGTGGTTCTTCCTTGTTGGTTAAGCAATTTTTCAATGTTACCATGGTGCCTTATTCACCCTTCAAGGGTTCTGTTGGCAGAGTCATCAAATATTAGATACACTCAGTGTTTTTATATAACTGCTTATCCCTTCCCCCCACTATTGTGCCTCCTCCTAGTTCCCTGTGTGCCTCCAACTTTCTTTTCATTTCAAGAAGGTTGTAAAAATCTCCTTCTCCATGGAGATGCATACAAATACTCAGTTTACAACCAGGAAGTAGGGATGTAGAAGTAGGACTGAGTAAGCAAAACCAGTTCTTTCATTATCAGCTGTCAATTGGGCTCTTCAGCCCATGCAGACCCCATTTCCATTTCCCACTGGTGGGCACCCCAGCATCTGTCAGGTCCATTTTGTGACCCTGGCACGAGGTGTGGGAGTCTTGGCATTGGGGTCCATAGCAGAAAGAGGTAAAACCAGAGATAAAGGAATAGGGACACTAACTTCCTGCATCCAAGGACAAGAGAAATACCTCAATTGATTCCTCTTGCCTTACGGGTTTCCTTCACTACAACCGGCTTTAAAATGAAAAATTCCCAGTATCTTTCTTCCTTTCAATTTGTTTAAATCCATACAATTTGATTTTAAAACTAATTAAGTGGGGAAGTAATACTACCTTTTTTTGTTTCACAAATCCAATTAAGTAAATGTTCACAGCGCAAGTCGTTCCAGCGCATTTGGGGTGATCCATTAAACATAACACAATGTTCGAGTTCTTGATAGTTGTTGGGTTCATTTTCGTCCCAGTTCTCATAAATTACCTGTGTTAGAAATACATATCAATTACTGTGTAATTAGAGCTGAATAAAAGTAATTGAGGAAAAACTCATGACACAATTTCAGTATCTCATCATCTCAAGTACCTTTTTTATGGGATCATTAGGAGGTCAAACCAATCTCAGTGGGCTGTGAAAGTCATGCTGGTCAGGTTACTTTCCCCACCACTCCCTGAAGAAGGTGCAGAGACTACATGGTGTAGAAAACCATGTGTTTGATGAAACACTGATGGGCAGAGGGAGTCACATTTATTTTGTTTTGTAAAAGATGGCAACCTGACTTCCATGTTCTGCCATACACCAGTGCCCTTTTTGGGATGCAGTGGAGGTCTAAGAGCACAGACTGTCAAAGGTGGAATATAACATGGTACCAGGGATGAAACAGGCAATGCAACAGGCAATGCTGTGTTAAAGAGAGGGCACTGCAGCTATTCAGCTGCTGGATAAAGGGCTTCCATGCCCCTGAGGAAGGTTTAAAATGGTGGGGGAAAAGGCATAAAATATATTTATATATTCCAAAAGACAGAAAGTCAATTAATATCCAGCAAATAAATACTCACAGGGGAGCCATCAATCCAGGCAAATCCTTCATCGGGATTTAAGAGAAACAAACCAATCCAGAAACCCTGAGTGTTCAGTCCTTTATCCCTAAAATAATTCACACAATGTAGATATATGAGTGTATATGAGAGGTGCTGTGATATAAATGCTGAAAAGCATAGAAACATGCTGCTTTCTGTCACACCTGAACTGGGAACTGTGGCCCAAAGCCAAGCTCACGCTCTGTCCATGGTATGGCTAAGACTTTCCACATTTAAAAGTAAATTAAAGAGAAAGTGATGTGGCACAGATCCAGCTCAGGCTCCTATCCCTGTGGATGCAGCACAGCTCTTGGTTGTAGCACGAGTTTAAAGACAGAGGTTTTAGCAAAAGGAAAACATAAATAGATGTTTGTTTAACTAATAAAAAAACCCTGAAATTTGATTTTCAACTACTTTAATTTTTGGCACTTCCTAAATAGATTATTTAATAGTTCATGCTATTTATCTTGTCGTGCCTATGGGCCAAATAAAATAGAGTCCTATTTCATTCACTGCAGAACACAAAGATTTCTTTCCACACAGATTTCACCCTCTGAAGCAAAGAGACTTAACAGACAAATCAAATCACAATACTAAAATATATTCAAAATGAAGAAGGGTGAGATCACAAAAACTTCTCAATATGAAAATTTTAAATCTGTTTGAGAAAGTAAACCTAAATTCTCCACTATGTGAAACAGTTTTGCTTAAACAGCTGTATATTAGGTGCCATTGACACATCTTGACATTATGGAATACAATCAGAATATTGGTCTAATTTGAGGGGAAAATAATAGTTTATACATCATAAGCAAGACACAGCCATCTAAAATGCTACCAAAGGTTAATTAAAATTAATTATTCTTTGATTTCAGGAGTCATTCTATAGCCAGAAAAATTCCACATTATGTCCTTGGATTTTGATTTACATTATACAGTAAGTCAGGGGGTTTTTTTAATGAGTTGGTGAAAGTAAGGATTGCAAACAGTTACAAAATGCCACATTTTATTTTGAGGGGAAAATAACAAGGACCTTGTCTTGACAAGACAACTTGTAAGAAGTTGATCAGATCTAGAGAACAGCCTTGCTAAAACCTGTGATGAAAATTTCAAAAATATTAGAGCCTCTTTGAAATACTCAAGATTTTTTTTAAGCACTATTATAGAATGCAACTTCCAGAAGAAAAATTTTCGATGTAATTTAAAATTTGGTTGCTTTTATTCACTCACTTGTTCAGCTCCAGATATGTTTTAGGTAATTTTATTTAACATAGTAGAAACATGAAAAAGAATTCTTATGCAACTACTCACGATGCTAATTGCCATAATAAAATCTGATCTTCTCTTGTATTGATTGTGACCAGATTTCCACCTATTTCTCTACAGAATTCTTCAGCATCAAACCAAGACTTCTTTTGGTTTCCCTGTCTCACAAAAAACTGTTGAGAACAAAAAGTAAAAATAAATTACTAAATATGTATAGCTTATAAAATATATGTAAATAAAATCAGCATCACTTTAGCACCCCTTTATTCTTGAGTGAGACAACATAACATCTGTCCAAGCCCTTAATATTAAACATTAGAAATATGAAGTGTAAATATCTTTTTCTTAGCATTATCGATCATAAAATAAGGCAAAAGTAGAAAAGGCATTGGAGGAGAACAGAAGGTATCAGATTGTAGAGAGGAGAAAAACTAATCTATAACTTAATTGGAACTTTGACCACTGAAATGTTCAAAGAAAGATGGAAAAGCTCAACCATGGTGTTCCACAGTAGAAAGCAGGAGATTTTTGACAAAACAAAGGGGAAGAGTAAGTAAGTTGGAAAGATTGTATAGATGCAGAAAGCTGTTTGACCCTAACTGAGAAAGAGGTTTTTGTGTTGTGGTGCAAGCACACAAATACAAAATACTCTTTAGGCCATGGAGAACATACATTCTTGGATTAAGAATATGTTTAACAGGACTAAATGCTGAACATTTAATGGAAAAGATTGAGAGCATACTTATATAAGGACATGGAAGAGCAGTGCCGCTTATTTAGTTTTACTTGATATATTTTGCCTTTCCTTTTTTTTTTCCTTTGCAAAAAGGAAAGATTTTAAAGGCATTTTTAGCTAAATCAAGAGAATGCTCAAAAACTTGCTGAAGAGTCAGTAACTAAGCCAAGATCCAGATGTATCACTATCTCATGCTGTTTGAGAAAAGGTTGTCTGAAGGGCACATTTTCTCTCAGAAACATAAGACATTATGCTAGTGACACTGCCAGCTCTTGAGATGCAATACCATGTTTTTCTGAAGTTACAAACTCCTGGAAGCAAATAAATTAGGTGAGGTTCTCACCTGGCACTTAGATAAAAGAAAGCATATTTCTAGCACTCTGTGTTCATAATTTTCCATTGCTGACTTTTGCTTTATTTGGTGGATATTTTCCCCATGTTTTCTTGCCCTTGAACACCAAGGATATCATTCCCAAATAATGCCCCAGCGTCATGGTGACCAGGGCACTGTCCCCTGGGCTGCCCCATGCCCAGGCTCCCAGGGAGGCTGGACACACACTTACTTTGAGGCAGGAGTCAGCCCGGGAGGCTCTGTCCCAGCCTTCGGCACAGCTGGCTGCAGGGAGCTGTTCTGGAGGAGCAGGAGGTGGCACTCCTGCTGCCCGCTGCTTGCAAAGGTAATTTGATGTCTTCTCGCAGCTAACAACATCCCATAATCCAGCTGCAATTCCAGTTCCCATGACAACACAGCCTTGATCTTTCCCTTTGTGATGTGGAAAAGAAATTAGTAAAACCAAAGACTTAATTGCTGTCTAAGGAATAAGACCTTGAGACCTTTGCTTTTGTTCATGGAAAATATGAAAAGGAAGATGCAGATAATGCAGATTAAAGAAACATCCTGGATATAAAACTATTTTTAATACCTCCTGTCAGAGGCCAGATATGGGCCAATGAGCCTCCTAGGCACAGCTTTGCCAAAACCAGAGATTTGCAGCTTCAGAACACAAATCTTCCTTATCTTGCCACCCCAGAGAAATCACAGGGCAAATGGCTCTTGATTATATTTACAAATGTAATAGATGACCTGACAACTACTTTAGAGCTCTCAATATCCTAATAACTCAATTTCAAGAAAGCTGATGTCAAGTACAGGCATAACCAGCCGTGTGAAGGCAAGAGCTCCCAGGTAGTTGCCAAACTGTACTGCTGAAATGCCAAACAGCTTCATGTTTACTGCTCTTTTCTCACATATGCATATTGTTGGTCAAAACACCGTCCAGAATAATTTTTCTAAATCTGAACTTTAACTGGTGTTAAAAATGGTGAAGAAAAATGAGACCATGGACCTGTTAACTCCTGCAGAGTAGTGCCTTCAGCCTAACCTATCCAAACCTGTCTCTGCACAGGTTGGCAGGAGGTTTGCTTACACCAACACATGCAGCTCAGCTGTGACAGTGCTCCTTGCCCTGCTGTCAGACACAGGGCTGATGGTGTTGGCCACCCACAGCCACAGGCACAAAACACGGTGCTCACTCTCATTTCTAACCAGGGAAAACACAAACCCATGTGAGCTGCAGCCACACTCCTGTCACAGGGGCTGAGCCCATGCAGAGCTCACCTGGCATTGCTGTGTTCCAGTGGGTGAAATGAGGAGTTTCTCCATTGCTCCACCTGAAGCTCCCTTGTTCTTCTGTGTCAGACAGACCAATCCAGAAAGATTTTTCAGATCTCAGCCCCGTCAGGCTAATCAGAAAGGTTTGCTCACTTCTGTGGTGGGAGAGGGTATTCATTCACAGCCTGTTATGTGGCAGTAGTAACGTAAGTGATGCAAACAGAGTGTGTTAACATGACCCTGAAACAACAGCTCCTCAGTGGAGTTCAGGCAAAACCCAGAAGGCTTTAAACTGCAGTCAAAAGGATTTCATGGGGGACAACTTTCTCCTTTCAGCTGAAGGCGTCTGAAACCTCACAAATCACTGCTCTCATGGGCTTGCAGTTGTATTCTACTCTTTTCACTGTCTTTCCAAATCCTTGAGGTGCCTCAAACAGAGCACCAGGACAGGACCAAGCTGTCAGCTTTGCTGCCCATCACCTCTGAAGGCAGTCATGCTCCTCAGGGGCCATGAAACCTCTGAAGCCTGAAAGGGATGTGGGTAGATTAGAGACCACACATTCTGGCTGTGGGAGAGGGAAGGTCCTGGGCAAGATTTCCTACATTTATTCAGGATTTGGCTTAGAAAGTAGTTAAGGAAAATATTTTTATTAAAGCTTTCCTGTCATAATGAGAGAACACCTGTCAATAAGTAGATGAAACTTGTAGTATCTACATTCCAACAGAAAAACAATCCCACCAACCAAAAACCAAAATCCCAAAAAACCAAAAAGAAAACCAAAATCCCTACCAAAACCAGAAGTTGCTTTAATTATTAATTGAAAGATAAGAGACAACTGTTTAACTGAAGAATGTCCTAAATTTGAAAATTGCTATAATAGATTAAGTAGATAGCCCTAAGTCATTGAGATGTTTGTTTTGGTAGTTTTTTTCTGGATGGATAATCTTTGCATGCCTTGCTACTATAAAATTTTTTGAAAGGCACTGATAAAACACTGACAGGTTCAAAAAGTGGAAAAGTTTGGCAAGTTGCTCCATTAAAAACATTAATTTTTTAAAAGTAATTTTCCCACCTGCTTTCCACCGTAGCTAGATAAGCTTTGCTCTCTTCACATGTCTTATTTGCTTCTGAGAATGTCAAAAGTGCAGAACCCACCAAGTAACAGTGAGAACCATATCTTTTCCAGCCCTGTGACAAACACAGAATTTTTAATGTGCAATGTAGAAATTTCTCTGCTCTTCTGTGTATAAATATTCAATGCTCAATTTGTTTCAGCCAAGTGTAAAACAAAGATGAGACTGGGCAGATCTGTTAATAAACAAAAGCTATTTTTTTGCTGCTCTTCACTCCTACAGGAGGCCTTTTTTGTTTAAGGGATGAGATTAATATCTTAGTTTTTATCTCTTTTACATGCACATGAGTTTTGAAAGAAAATTGTGACTGTGCTGTTTGCTGTGGCTTTCCACTGCTCTGTAAGGCTGGGAATTTGCAAACTGAATCTGTAAGGAGCCTGTGATTCGTTCAGGGTCACCTGCAGCTCCAGCTTTCCAGAGCTGCACAATCAGACGTAATGAAATACAAAAATATTGCAATATGGAAATGAATTTACATACAAGCACAACCCCCAAAGCTGCCCCTGTCACTCTGAAGTACAAGGGGTGAGGAGACTTTCTGAGCCAAGAGGAATCCAGACAGAGCTTGCTTTCAGGAAGAGTGGGAAGGAGGAATTCAGTAAAACTACCCCACTCCTTCCTGCTTTTACAGATGTCTCTGCTGACCAATGCAGATACAATGGCTTTCTGAATCACAGGGTGGCTCATCTGGGAATGGAGGGCAAGGAAGTATTCATGTACATGTAAATGAACCTCAACTTTCTTCAGAATTTTCAGAAGAAAAAGGAAAAATGCACATACATTAGTAAATTGCTAGCAGGAAGAGACTGGGTTGCCTCTAGAGTAGATTTTCTCTCAGATACAAGCACAGTATCCAAAAGAAGCAAGAACTAGTAAATTAATGCCTGTTCATTTTTTTGAAGATTATTTATGAGAAAGCAGTTACTTTCTGGCAGCCTGGGTCCTTGATTGTCTCTTTTCCAGAGGATTGTGACAAAGGCTTCTTTTTACAGATGTAACCAAGTTGCTTATTACAAACATCAGTTGTCCAGTATCCATCCTAGAATAGCAAGGAGAAGGAACAAATGTCAAAAAAAGGGCACTCCTAGGCATAACTACTGTTTTTTCTTTCTTCACAAGGCCAGCTGGAGATTTATTTTAAAAATTAGACACATTTGTAAGTACTAGTTTAAGATCCATTTAAGAGGGGAGAGAAGGAAATTACGATTTTGAAATCTCATCATTACTTCCTACCATAACTTTTAAATTAAGGGGTTTGTAAAGATCCATCTCCTCTGGGGCTAATGGATCTGCTCTTACAGCAGAAATATTTCACTACACTTCTGGAGAAAAGATGAATTAAACTGAAGTAATGCACGTCTGATAGGGTTGCAGTAAATCTAACCATTTTATCTATCGAAGACTCTGAAGATGACTGACTACTTTTTTTAAAAAAGCCAATTTAATAGGAGTTTTTCCCCTCCCCCGCCCCATGAAGTCTGGTTTAGGATCAATTCTATTGGTGCCTAGTACTGGCAAATATTAACTTTATTCTATGATATAAAAGTTCTCTCAATAGCAGCATATATTTCATAGCAGCACTTTCAGTCTGTTTCTTTCAAAATTGATAACACCTTTTGTGTGCACGAGTGCATGCATATGCAGGTAAGCATATAAAACAACCACATCTTGCAAGAAAATAAATCTTGTGAGTCAAGCAGTCAGAAATACTGCTGAATACAGAAATACAGAATTTTTGTATTAGTTTTTTGACAGGTGGATGACAGCTGAAGAAACATGTCCTAGTGCCAGGTCTCTGTGCCTCGATGGTCTGTGTGCCAGGTCTGAGTGATGTGACATTGAGCAACATCATTGTCTATCTGTCTGGAATATGAGGTATGAAAATAGCACCTAAGGTACTCTCAGCAGGGTCTTAACTAGTTCATCCCCATTGCTCTCCCAGAGCTTAAACCTTGCTAAAACCAAGGGAAAGAATATAATGTACAATTTCTGGATCAAACTTTTCACCAGACAAGGGCATCTCTTTCTGGTGTCTCCAGAACTCTGAATTTATCTTCTGGTTGATACCAAATTTTGGAGCAAAGCCATGTCAAGATAATATAAAGAAAGATACCTGAAAAAGCACATACGTGAGCGATTCTGGGTTGATGCAGTTATTAATTTGCATTGCTGCAAAATGAGTGAATGCTATACCTGCCCCTTCATAGTGACACAGTCCTTCAGAGCATTGGTGTAGGTGGGATGCCTGCGCTGCCACTTGGTGAATGTCACAGGAGTCCCATCACTCCACTCAAAGTAGAATTGAGCCTTCAGGTCGTTCAGACCCAGCCACAGCTCTTCTGTTGGCTCTGAGGCATGACAAGAAATAGATTTTGTTACTGTCTGCTGTGCAGTGAATGTTTTCACATGCAGAACAAGCAGGGACTGATAAATCTGGCATGTGGTACACAAGAGGTGGTCTTTGTGCTTTTATAAAAATGCTGTTTCCTCTCAGATCTGTATAAGATATGTGTTGTGAAACAACATCAGATTCCATTCAGAAGTACTGTTTTTAATGAACATAAGGCTCTTTACAGCTGGAAGAAGTCTTTTGCAAACTTTCTGTGATTCAGGACAACAAAATCGTCCAGAGCATGAAGACATTGAGTCGTTGTGAGTGTCCCACATCTCAGAAGATCATACTGACACCTCCCTGTACATCTCCTTCATGGGGAGGCATTAGAGGACTTGTGTTGGCCCATCAGGTGTGTTCACCAAGGCCAGCATCTGCAACAAGTGCCAGACCTTGTTACTACAGATCCAAAGAGTACCAGAAGTTAAAAGATATCGTTTCCTTAGAGGGATATATAGCAAGAGGTTAGCATCAGCAGGAGGTTTGTATCTCAGCAAGAAGTTTATCTTCTAGGTTTGTAGTTCAGTTCTAAAGCCTTGAACATAGAATATAGGTGCCAAAAGTGGAATCTTTAGAGATCTGTATGTCTCTGGAAAGAATACATTTTTTCCTCCTTTATAATGGTTTACAGTGTGGCTTATTTCTTGATAAACATAGATATGCTTCTATATTTATGCAAAAGCAACAACATACAAGAGCATGGTAAGTTGGATCCAGCCTTTCAGTTGTGATATTTCAGAGAAAGCATTAATATTTAATACGAAGTCCAACTTTTATGTTACAGATGGAGCAAGCACAATACAGGTCTACATATATACTCACTGTAACCAAGCTGTGCCACTAGAAAGCTGTGTTCAGCAATGTTGTGGATGCTTGCCAAATCTCCATCTTGCTCTTTGCATGAAGACAGAGCATCTTCCCATGTTTTGGGGTCCCGCTGAATGCTGTAGCAGTGATCTGCATATGGCCACCAACCATCTGTGCACTGAACAGGACTCAATTCCCCTAAAATCAGAACACAATTTTTCAGAGCAAGAGGAAAATAAAGGACACTAGAATGAGGTCTCTCGAGTGCTCTTTACAAAAATGGGACTATATGAATAAACATAAAGCTGTAATTGACAATGCAAAATAGATTCAGATTAAACACAAATATCATTAAGGCATGGTATGCTAAATATGTAAATAGAATGAAGTCTCCTTAAACAGAGAACCACTGAAAAATGCCCACACTGTGCCAGAAATGCAATTTGAAATAATTATCTGGGAGGAAAGAGAGACCAAAGCAGACATCAGCCTCTCCTCTCTTTGTCCTCCAGAGCCACTTGGTCTTGTGCTGCCTGTGCTGGCTCATGTTGGGCTCTGACTGCTGGTCCATGTTTTTTTGCAAGCAAACATACTTTTCAGATATGGAAAAACATGAAGCAGTTCTTTGATAACAGCAGGTCAGTAAATCTTTCAAATGAGTGGAGACTTTGGCTATTCTCTCAGTGGCTTTTTTATAACTTAAATTCTTAAAAACAGGCCTTAATCTTGATTTAAAAATTGAATCCTGCATTTTTTCCTAAGGTTAATACTGGAATAAAGATTCTCTGAAATTACTTCTCTACTTTCTTTAGTATAACTAAAGAAAGTTCTCTGCTTTCTTTAAAAGCAGCTTTTACAGCATTCCTAGGTGGCAGTCTCCAGTGGCTCCCTCCTGTGTGGGGCATGTTGATAGCCATGCTGGTGTGCTGGGGTTGCCCACGGATGCAACAAGGTCTGTGTCAGTGCTCTTGCTGCTCCTGTTCATATGAACCCAATGTATGGCAAACTGCTGACATCAGAGGAGGATTTTTTCATGAATATATGAGTTACTGCAATTATTCATTTGGAGCAAATGATAGAAATAATATTTCTATCATATTCATTCATATTTGCCTTTTGGCACTGGTTGCCATGACAGAGCAGCCACTATCTATCTTGCAAGAATGAATGATAGAGTGATGGAACAAAACAGTAATATTCACCTGTTAATGTTAAATACACAAAGGGAGGGAAAAGGCAGCATATAAAAGTCTGTTTGTCATGTATAGCTGTGTTTTTTGAAGGTTTCTAACAACTTGTTTGAAAAATAATGTTGCATACAAGTTCATCTTTCTAGAAATCAGATAAAAATCTTTCTTTTTATTTGACTAACCTACCTTTGGGCATAATGTCAGGCTTTGAACTGAAGATTCCCTTTTTACAAATGTAGCCTAGTTTCTGGTTGCATGCTTGGTTTTCCCATTTAGCATTCTCTCTGGGATTCAACACTCCACAGATTTTCCCAGGGAGTAGGAAAGGACTTCCTTTGAGGAAGAGAGAAAACAGAATCTCACAACAAAAAATAAATAAAAAACATTGACAGAAACATTACCAGTAGAAACATCCACTTTTTATGACCCCTTGCATCATTAATAGGAAGAAGCCCTCCCCTACAGGATAATTGCCTTGTAGTTTATAGGATGCTACCTGCAGTTGATGCATTGAGAGTGAAACTATGACTCTCCATTGACTTTATTATCATGATAGTATGGGGAAATTTCAAGTTCTTTTCCTGACATCCTGGTGCTCACAGGAAGAACAGCTGAAACGGGACCTTTATCTTGCGTCAAAAACTTCCAAACTTCAGAAATATTGAGCTTCAAATTATATTATCCTTCCAGTATATCTCAAGAGTTTCAGAGTTCTACTTTCCTATGAAATAGCTTTTTTCTTTTCTGTTGCAGAGTGTACAAACCTCTGTAGGCAGCAAAGAAATGGTTCCTGATACAGAACTTTTGAAAACTTAGAGGGGAGTTTAATTATTCCTTTGACACCTTGTAAGTTTTCCAGAACAGGGTGCTGTTTGGAATGCTCATGGCAAAAAGCAAAATACAGAAGCACTAAACCCCAAGAAGCAAAGATAAGAACTCTGTATGAATGAGAAACACCACAAACCCACCCTGTCTCCCTTCCCGGAGTGGCCCAAGGCAGTTTTGCCTACACTGCTGAGGAACTGTAAGATGGCACCTAAGCTTCTCAACAATATTGAGGATTTCTCCAAACAATATAGTGCCATTGTTTGCTAAATATTTTGCTACCCTTAGAAGATTTGATTTATATTAACACTCTTGGACCACGCGTTATGGAAAATTCTGATCTTTGATGTGTAGGGTTATGTATCACTCCAAATTACACTCTGCTTTTGTAAACAGAGAGCTTCTCTGTTTAGATAAGGAAGTAGAATTACACTCTGCTTTTGTAAACAGAGAGCTTCTCTGTTTAGATAAGAAAGTAGAATAATATGTCATAACTGATAACCACTGTGAACTTTGTAATTTGAAAGTGTAATTCTTAAAAGAGGGATCTGTCTTCAACTGCTGTAAATCAGAATGGGCTTTCCTGAAATAAAGTTAGCTAGTGCAGTTTTTATCAGTTGGTGTCTTATCAGAATTCATTCAAAGATTACGAAAGAGATACAGCTCTTACCTGGAGCCCAGTTTAAATATCTGAAAGGGCTGCCCCCAGCCCATTGCCATCCACTGTTGAAATTCAAAGCATTCAATCCAATCCAGAAGGCAAAACCAAAATTTTTAGTTAGCTCTAAATTAGGAAAAAAAAACCATCCCTCAGTTGTATCTCTCTGTTCTTATTCTTAGCCAGTTCACATAAAAGAAATCATCTAAAGTAAGACATTAGCATTTCTTAGTTTAAATTAGTCCCAAGACAGTACTTTCTGGATTAATGACATGCAGTAATTACAAAAAGTAAAATTTATAAATAAATCTATATCGTTTTAGCTGGGATCTTAGTAGAGCAAATTAACATCTCACTACTTTAAGAATACTTTCTTTTCCTTACTTGCTTTCATTAAAATGTAAGACATGTAAAAAAGACCTGATTTTCATTAGGGAATTTTGTTAAAAGTTTTTAGTAACAGATTTCATGGAGTAAAAAAACCCCAATGTGTCAATAAGTTTTTTCCAAGTTTTTTTCCACATGAGTGCTTTCACAGCCTCCCTTACACTATTTGTAACCAAAGACACACCATGATATCTGTATCTGAAATCCACTGGAGTTATTTGGGAGTTTTGTATGCAAATATACCTATACTAGGACCAATCCAACCATCATCACGTGTTCTCCTGAAAAGATTAATAATCCTTGAAAACGGTGGGAAAAGGTGAATTTGAGGAGTAGCCCACAGCTATGGTCAGGAATGAGTACCTTTGCACAAAGGTGAGCGGAGGAAACCTTTCCCGGGGACAGCCTGCAGGAGCTGCAGGAGCTCCCAGCGGGAGCACAGTGCTAGCATGGGGCCATTTCACCCCCAGAGAGGTTTGTGACCAATGCTTCATAAAAAAACCCGAATGGTGGAAAGGCAGTTCAGACCATCCCCCTTTGTGTGGTTGCTGAATCACCCCTTACGCTCTGCCTTCTCTCTTCGCTGAGGCAGACAACAAGGCGGCCAACTTCATCACAGCATATTTTAAAGTTTTGTTCTCACTCCTTTTACCTCCTATATATGCTTGCTCCTGAGTCTCTGTAATGCTTAGTAGTTCTGCATTTTGCTGCTGACAGCTTTTCCTTGCTTGGTGCCATGTCAGAGCTGATTCTGAGTTTATCTGATAGCGAATGCCGGTTGAAACATCTTCTGTCCAAAATCTTTCTGTGTCATCTGGAAGAAGTGACATAGAGAACTATTCTAATGGACTCACATCTACCAACTAAAAGAAAATAAAGTGTGTAATAATGTAAAATCTCTAAAGATGCACACTGTTAGCTGTCCGTATCAGAAAAAAATTAAGTAAGTCTAGCCACCAATTTAGAAAAACATACTTTTTCTTTTTAATTGAAAACATTGTTTCAAATTTCTAAATTTTTAGAAAGGAGTGAATTTTTTCCCAATATTTGGTTTTGAATTTTCTCATACTCCAAATGCAATTCTAGGTAAACCAGACACATCTATTGATTGAAAAGAAGAGATTCCAGAATAAAGCAAATGTGAACTATGACCCTAGAGGCTCTTCATGCCTGATGGGTAGGAACTCCCTCTTAGCTTCCATCAAGAGAAGCTGCTTTTTCCAAAAATGATGGAACCTGGTCCTTGTCAGCTCGAGCAGCAATAAAAGCAGCCTGTTCAGCACCTATGTGTGTCTCAGCTGCTGTCTTCGCAGAGCAACTCATAAAACCTGGTGAAACTGCTGTGTTATTGGGAAGGTCATTAGTGAGAGCAGTGTTTGTGTCCTGGACTGGAGGGATCCAAATATAAGTTCAGCGCAGAAGATAGAACAAAGGTGGGAGAGGAGGATAATTTTTGCAGCAGCATTTTTGTGTAGGCTGACAATAGGAAACTAGAACATGATAGAAAATTAAAGGAAAAAAACCTAGAAAATAGCAGTTTATGTGAGAATTGACCTATAGGGAATGCCCGAGGAATGAAGAAAAGTAGGAATTTTTTGAAAGGAAGATGAATGTCTAAATAATAAGACAGATGTCTAAATTCGTGCTGGTCATGCCATGCACTTAGGTCACATAAAATGAGGTATCGAAGAGCCTCTTCACTCCTCTGGTTCACAAAGGTTCACGTGTTCAGTCAGGTGACTTTCATTTGGGCTGCTCTGACAAGGTTAAGTCATGCAGGTGTGCAGCTGGGAGCTCATAAAGAACGTGGTAGCTCAAGAGATGGTTTGCTCAACATCATTTCATGACAAGTTAATAAATAAAATGCAGGACTTACTTATTAGCGGGCAAAATCCATACAGTTTATCAGCATCAAAATCTGCAGTTGTTGCACACCAGAGCCAGCCATCTGACCTGCCAGCATCTGTGCACTCACTGTATTGCTTGTCTTTGTATTTGAAAGGGAACACACAAGGCTGTCCATTGGCATTTCCTCGTAATGTAAAAGTAACTAGGGGGAGAAAAAGTGTTAAGAGGACATGAAAATAATAATAAAATCATAAATCTAACTTTCTAGTAATGGATCTGTCTGTCATATACTTGTCTATATAAATTGAGAAGTTATGTAATCTTTCAAAATTAATTTTTATTCTAATTTCCTCCCTAGTGTAACTAGAGATTTTAAATAAAATGTTTTAGTAAAATGAGAAGTTTAAATACTGTGGTTAGAATTTTATATATATATATACATATATACACTGTAGGCAAGTCAAATTCTGTGATGATAAGTTGCTGATACATTGTGGTTCCTGAAGAGAGAAAAACTACAAATGAAACAATGAGTTCACTGCGTTGTTGTTTTCTGCACAGCTCAATAGGTTTGCTTTATTTGCTTTATCACTCTATACGTTACCACTCTTTCACCACATCTCTTCCTTAACTGTTGAAATAAAAAAGAATAGCTGACCAGAGAGAATACAGACCATGAGCATATTTACACCATAAAAATTTTGGGTTTCCGTTGCCCATTTCTCTGCCTGGAGAGCAGATTAATCCTGAACTCAGATTCTTTAAGGTTAGTAATGCTTCGTATTTTTAAAATATTACAGCACAATGGGAGTGTTCTTTTATCCTGACATTTCTGACGTAGACTCTCAATCTCACATTCATGTAAAATCATTCCTCCAGGTAGTTCTCCACAAATTACTGCTTTACCATTTCCCCCTACAGCTATACCCAATGACTGATATACACCTTTGGAGAAGAACTGTTCTTCTAATTTGCTGAGCTGGAGGGGAGGAGCCAGTTCTTCCTTCTCATACCTCGTGTCATGGGGCAGAAAGAGAAACTCACACAGCTACCATGAAAACATGTAAACCCTCTAACTGATCACTGCACCATGGGCGTGATGAGGAGGGTAAATGGAAAGTGCTCCATGCTCCCTCATCTTTCATTTCCCTTCCATACAGTGCCATCTGATTTAATATTTCCACAGAAAGAAATTCCAGTCTATAGATCCTGCTCCTATTACCTCCATTTTCCCAACATCCCTACACATCCCTTCTTTCATTCTGTGAATCAAGAACTGCCAGGGTACCCCACATACACTTTGGATCATGTATCAAATCTGATACCAAACACAGAATAATCAATCTATGCATTAAAACTGTAATGCTGCCCAAGGTAAATAATTTTCATATCGAGTTTAAACTATCATAGTTAATAGAAAACCAACAGGAAACTTACCTGATGTCTGCAATGAATGATGCACAAGGGAAAGGAAAATTAGAAACCTGGAGAAACTCATTGCAAATGTAACTTGCTTCTCATCCTTGTACCAAAAGTTGGATTAGAAGATTGGCAATGTAAAAAAAAATTTCTCTCAGTGGATAGTACTGGGTCCTTCTCTGTGTCAACAGGCTGATGGATAAAGCTCTGTACTCTAAATAAGGAAATGCCATGTCACATGGTATTTTGAAATAACTGGAGTGCACACTGTAAACACTGCTCTCTTGGAAGAGCTAGTCCCTTCCAAAACTGAAGTCTCCATCCTTGTAACCCGAGGTGGAGGCATTTGTCTTCTTCTGTGACATTGCTAATATTAATACAAGTTAGTTGTCAGGGTGCTGGACAAGACAGACCTGGAAAAGTGACTTGAGAATTGAGGACAACCTGCAGTGAAATATCATCAATTAAGACCCTGAGTCTCTGATTTAACCCTTACGTCTCAGAAACAAAGGGAGACAAAAGCCCAGTGGTTCAATACATTGCAATAAGGTCACTATATATCTAGAAGAAAGAGAGCAAAGTTTATGGGATCCTGCAGTATTCGGTGCATTATGAGTTCTTGCACACTTTGAGGCTAAATTTACTTTTTTTCTGTAAAATCACACTGGTTCGTTTGATCCCAGTTTGGGGCTAGGCTGCTCATAACTGCTTGTCAAAAACGTGAAAAAAGTGAAGCTGTTCAGCACTGTATGCTAGTGGTAAGCTTCTCTGCAACAGAAGGGAAATTTTTCCCTGGAATTACTTAATACTTTTATCAAGCAAAAGGTTGTGTTTATCTATCTGTGAAATTCCTGATGAGGCCATTCCAGGACAAAGCCAAACACACAAGCTAAATTGGAAAAGCTCATTTTAATCTGGGAGCAAAGTGGTCATCTGAAGACTTGTATTGGCAAGGCAATTCTTGTACAATTATGCTGCAAAGCCATGCTGGCAAATGTTAACAAGTCCTACTGTTCCTTCTGATTATTCACATGAATGAAATTAAAAGAAGTTGTGATAATGAAATTGAAAAAATCAAGTGAAATAGCCAGCAGTGAGATATATATAGAAGCTGAACAGTAGATGTCATAGGAGGAGCAATTATTGTTGCTTTTATTTTTAAAGAAGTGTTGGGGAAAATTATTGCAAGAGCTGGACAAACATATTGGCTTGGCTGTAGAAAGTAGTAAGAGAGAAAAAGATTTTCTGAAAAAAGAATGCCTGGACTAAAACAAAAATAGGAATTGAATGAATTGTTTAATAGTAACTATTCTATTTGCAGGTGACATTCAGGGAGGGCTTACTGTGAGCCCAGCTTGCAAGAGTAACTCCAAGTCACAGAGCTGGATGGTGCCACAGGCACCAATGTGGTGAGACACAAATAGAAGCTGAGTTTCTTAAGTGAAACCATATTCCAGATACATCTAAAATAGCAAAATGCAATGGCTCTAACAAAGGAAATCCCAAGGGAAAATACCTGAAGGACACAATTCCTGCCCAGTTCTCTCATTTGCCTCACAAAGTGGATCTGGTCCCAGCTGGGCTTTTTTCGCCCTCTCATGAAAATGAATGCTTGTGAGGATTCATCCAGGGCTACAGTGATGGAGGAAGATTAGTACAGACACTGAGACAGGCTAAAAGAGGAATTGAGTACTTCAGAGCTCCCCTGTTCACATGACCAACCAGCTTCATGCTGGTTACAAACTTTTTGGGATCAGTATCTGGTGTGCTGCACAGCACTTCGTGCAATAGCGTGTTCTCAGCAATGTTCCACGCTCTTGCACTCTTGTATTTACACCAAGAAAACTGGAGTTCAGTGCCTAGAAAAGAAACTTCTTCTTTTTTCTTTTTTTTTTCAACTTTCCAGCTTGCTCAATAGACACTGTGCAGCCTGAGGAGGGCAAATTGTTTCCTGGGGATATTGGCTAAACACTCTTTCTCATAAATTATTGTATTTACAGCTCACTTAAAAGCTATTTTTTAGTGCTGTCTACTGTTTTTCTGACATCTTAAACTTAGTCTCTTGCAGATTTCTAGTACAGAACCATCTGCTGTATTCCTTAGTTTTCAGTTCCTGTTTCTTGCATTTAAAAATGGCAAGTTGGTGCTTATTCAAGCTGAATTCGAAGTGGTGGGGAGAGAAGCCCTCCTTGTTATTGACAAAACAATTATTTTTGGTGCTGACAGGAGCACCTCCCTTCCCCTTTCTCCTCACTTGATTCACAGGGAATGCTGAAGCTGAAAGTTATACTAATAAAAAACTTATTTATTTATTTATTTATTTGAAAGCATTAAAAAAGAAGGAGGAATGTAAGGGTCAGAATATTTTTATTCATGTAAGTGAACATAATACAGTTAATAAACATATTATTGAATTGAAAAATGTTTACAGCTTACACCTGGACTTAATATTCTTCGCTGGCATGAACAGTGTTTTCCATAGGAGAAAATGTACATGACAAGGTTGTCTGAGATAAGTGCATGAAGCAGTTTTATAAGTGTAATAGGATACAGCCATAAGGAACAATAAAATTTCTGGTCTGATTCAGTGAAGCCTGTGGGGTGAAATGAGTTCAAGTTTGCAACAGAGTTAGACAGATTCTATTTTTGAGTTCTTTTCAGTCCACAAAGTCACAGCAATGCAGTTCTAATAGGCTTTCACATTTTATTGGACATTCATTCTCACTAGTTGACTTTAATAATCCTTTTTCAGTATATATATATCCTTTTGACATTTTGTTTGCACTACTGTCCTTGCTAAGGCACTTGAGAACATCTTGACCATTACAAAATTATAACATCAAAATATAATTCTGATTCTGTAAAACATTCATGATAAAAAAAGAATAAGCTTGTGCAAAAATAGCAAAGTAATTTATGATTATACTGGATCTCACTTAAAGTCGCACTAGAGACTTTTAACAGATACATCCTTTAATTTCAGTGAGTAATTTGCTGCTCCAAGTAACATGCCACAGGACCCGTTCTCACCAATTCTTCAGTCGCCAACACATCATTTTAATAGTGTTTCATTCCCAGAATCTGTTGAGAGCTCATTTTGTCTTTTTCTTTTGTAGAAATAGGCTGCCATGCCAGCTCCAAAAACAGTTAAAATAGCCAAGAAAATGAGGGGCCAAACAGAGATATGAACAGGTGGGTGAGTCTCTCCGTTCTTTTCCTTGCCTGAAATAAAACCATAGTAGTTTTTAATTTCACGTACAATGTGAAAAACATGGTGGAGATGCTCTCTCCTGCCTGAACTTGAAGGCTGTAAATCTGAGCCCTGAATTGTTGCTGATGGGGAGAGAGGTCTCTGTTCCAAAAGCTAGCATGGTTTTAGTGGTATTGGATTACAGTGATGTACAATGCATGTGGCAGATGCTTGTAAGAATTTAATGAAAATGTATGCTTTAGATGGATACAGGACGCTAATTATTTGAAATGAGTTTTACAGTATCTTTATGTTACCTTATTTACAATAATATCTTTGAAAGAAAGTTTCATATACATCTACATGATTTACAACAGCCTAGCTAAAGCACTCTGTAGTTGTTCTCAAAGTTCTTCTCAAGCCTGGTCACTGCTGAGTTTGTCAGCTGAGGGTTAGCCCTACAGCTCTCCTGCTGGCCAAGAACATGTGAGTGTTCCTGTCCATGCAAAAGGCACCATGTGGTTACCCTGAGGGACTGATAGCAGTGCAACTCTCAGCAGGACTTGCTCTCTAAAAGAGAGGGATTTGGGAAAACTTATTTTCAGTTCTTCTTCAATTTAGATTTTTGTTAATTTTCCTATGAAAGCTCTTACCTTTTTGCTGTATAGGATTCCCATTCGGCTCAACTTCGATGAATATTAGAGAGAAATTACAGGACACCATTAGAACCTGTAAGTTTGACTGTTTCACCAAAATAATACAGGAACAAAAAACCTTGAAGTACTACCATTGCATTAATAAAATATATCTGCTCTAAAAGGCAACAAAGTGAGGCAAAAAATACATTGCTAAGACTTTACCTTCCGATTTAACATTAGCTTATCCATTCTTCTAAAACTTTATATTGTTTTTATATTACCACCATTAAAATACTCTTTTCTATGTTCATTCAAAGTAGCTTTTCACATTTTTCCTGAAATATTAATTTTAGTGCACTAAGAACATGATGCACCACTCTGGAGATTAATTTTACATGGCACATTTTAGGAAGATCTGCATGTCTAGCGCTTACAAAATTCTTGGCTCTTAAATGTCTTCCCTAGAAGACGTCTACTGAATCATAGGAGTAATCTTCCTATTTGCCTCTGTGTAAGAGAAAGACAGAGAAAAATGAGACATTTATAATTTTGTTGTTGTTGTTGTTGAAGAAGTATAAAAAATGGTATGGCACTCAGAAACAAAGAATTATACACATAGAATTAAAGATTTGGAAACAATCTTGATAGGCAGAGGAGAATTTATAAAGGCAAAATGGAAGGTGAAAGCAAACAGAATGCAGAATGAATAGGTACAAATCAACAGAAACCCCCATTAAGGCGGGAAATAATTACCTATGGGAGCACTGTGTGATTCAATGGATGGACTTTAGAGATTCCTTGTTATTTTAGTACTACGTAGGATGGAATGTAATTAGGATGTTTTTACTAACTCTTTAATAGGTATTAACTCATTTACTGTTGTGGGCATGTGCTGATTTAAGCACAGAAATTAACAGTGCATGGGAGATGACTGTTTCTTGGTTACACTTCAGTTTATCTAATTAAAGACTACTTGGAAAATTACTAAATGCTAACCCCAAAATTTCAGTTATTTTTTCAGCACCTACCATGTCTTGAGTTGTCTTTAGTATTGAAATCAAGTTCTTTCAGCTTTTCTTCCAAATAATGGAAACTTAAAACTGGCTTTAGAGCCAGCCTTTACTTTTTTTGAGGTTTCAGTGGAAGACTGAGAGTTCCCCATGATTTACTAGGAACCATGCACAATGCAAAAGCTGGAAAATTAAATCTGATCTCACACCTACTGCAAAAGAAAGTGCAAAGGTTTAAAGATGGCTACTTTCTATTTTTTACGTAATGTAGATTGAATTTTAGCATCTAAGTTAAGAGAATGGAATGATAGTGCTTTCTTTCAGACAATATTCTTCGTATCTCCACTTGAGAATATTTCATGTACAGTTTTATCTCTGAAACACTAGTCTGCTATATGCAGTACTGTATGAAATTTTCCAGAAGTGCTGATAAGAACACATTCTGTAATGTCTTCTGTAATGAATTGAAGTTTTCATTTAGAAGGGAAGTGTTCCTCATATTATTATTGCAATACAAACATGTGACCTTTTAGAATCTCCGAGGCATTACTGACTTACAGGTTGTTGAATCAGTGGCTATATGAAGCCAGTTAGGGATGTTGGGAAGTAATCATTTTTGAGAATAACAAGTTGAGAGAGGAAGACTGGTTATTCACATTGATTCCTCCTTGCAAGGGTATAGTAGCTCTTATAGTATTTAGTTCTTGGAATAGTCAGACCCTTGCACAGGGTTTGACAGGTGCCATATAAATTCCTGTGTCAGGTACTCAAAAGTTTCTGTAAGTTTCATTCTCATCCTAGGCTGTACAGGACGTTACTGTATTTCCATGTGACTGCAGTGATGTGAAGAGCTTGCAGTCTGCAAAAACAAGCAACTACAACTGATTAGAGAACTGGAATATGCCAAACAAAACTGCCAGAAGTTACTTCCAGACTTGTGGTGAATGGCTGTAAGAATTACTAGTGAACAGATCTGCCCTGTCACTAAGGGCTGACACACTGAGGACCTACCTTTGGGTTTTTTGCAGATAAACCCTTTTTCAGAAGAGCAATCGCTTTTGTCCCAGTAACCAGATGGTGCAGTTATTTCAACACACCGATGCTCCACACCAAACTCTTTCTCCTCCCAGCTAACAAAATCCAGTACAGCATTATCTAGCCACAACCACTGCCCTACAGAGCAGCAGGCAAAGTAAAAAAAAAATGAAAATGTATTTATTTCATTATTATTTTAACTCCTTAGCTTAGCAATTTACTTTAAAAGTCGCTTTTGAGCAGAAAGCCATGGTTTTTTGTAGAAGTACAGTAATTCTCAATTTTCTCATATTAGCAAAGTATTTTTCCATTAAAAACTGAGAGTAATACATACCTTCCACATTTTGGTAAAGTCCTATCCAAAAGCCTCCTACTTTATTTCCAAGTGGTTGAATTTTATGGGTCAGAAAGTGAGATTCATCCATGTTTTCTACTGAAACCAAGGTAGCCCCTGAAAGGCATCAATAAGCAATTAACCTGTGTGAGCGATCACTGTAACGACCTTCTCTTTCTATTCTGCACAAACAATAGCTCCTGGCAACATTAATGCTGCTCTGTTGGTCTTTCCATTTCTGCTTGCAGAAGACAATGAGCTGGAGATGCTTAGGGGCTGTGTCCCCCCACTGCTGCCCCCAGGATGGTATCCCAGAAGCCAGGAGCTGATGGGGAAATCCACACACAGGGAAGCTGCAGACTTGAGAGGACAGAAGTCACTCGTGTCAGCTCACTTTCATTGTGCCAGCTTTAGAACAGCTCAGTAGATAAAAAAAATATTTCTAACTTTTACAAAAAATCAGGATTTTTCCATTTTTATGTGATTTTTGTATAAACTTTGCTACAAATCTTTTTAGTTGGCAATGAAGGCTCTCACCTAAGCGAACACACTCAAGGGAGGCCAGAGCCCAGCTCATCCCAGCTGATGCTTCGAGGTAGTAGCAGTGATCGTGGTAAGGGATCCAAGCTTGGAGTTCATCTCCTTCAGGACATTCCCCAGGCAGCTGAGCAAGGTCAGTAGGAGCTATCTCTAAAGAAGCCACATGGTATGAAATTGTTATTGCATTATGAGTCACCTATGATTCTGTAATATGTGTGTAAATAGTGTGGGATTTCTCTCACCCAGCTTTAGCTATCTGGACATCTACTCCTGACTATTCCCACATTCCCCCAACCGACACAGCAGGGACAGCCAAGCAGTCAAAAGTGTGAAGCATCATTTTCTCAAGTCATATTTCATAGGACAAGGAATCCAATTGCATCCTGCAGCATCTAACTAACTACCTTGGCGGTACTGTGAGGAAAGCAAACCCTGAGGGATGATATAAACCTCAAAGTTGCGTTATCATAACACAGAAAGCTGCTCTAGGCTAATGAATCATTAATGCCACAGTTCCATGTTGTCTGGCTGCCTGGTCTCTTCATGTTGCCACTTTATAGAAAAAAAAAGCCATCAGTGGAGCATGCCTCTGCCAAATTAGACTCTGTTTCTAAACATGGGTGCAAGTCTAATTCACTTTGATGGATCTGTGGTTTTTGCACTGCATAAGCAGACCAAATGTATGGCTGGAAAGTTTCATTTGGAAGCCAGTTTTGAGTGGCAAAGCCTACTGCAAAACTCATATAAGCAACAGAAGAAATTATGCAGCCTTAAAGGAGGGAAAACAGCACGATTCTACAAAATCTAGATGCAAATGTTCCTCTGCATATATCTTCAGAGAGTTAAGTATCATTCCCATTCCCAAGGCTCTCACACCTACATCAGAACAGTTTTAGCTCTAGCAATGGAGAATGGAAATGAAACTCTAGCCGGTATTTTGGCTCAGTGACACATGTGTGAGCTTCCCCAGCTGCAGTTCCTACAGTCAGTGCACAATCCCTGCACTTAGTCATATTCCACACAGGCTCATGCGATTTATGGTCATGCCTTGGAAAGAGCAAGACAGACCCTGAAGATCAATCTTCATCTTATGGAAACAGTTTTACCACGAAAGCAGTGCAGCCATATCCATTTGCACAAGAGCCTTTCCTGTGCCTAAGTTTGCACATGATCCTATAGCAAACATCCATACTCTGCAGGGAGGTAGGTGCTGCCCTGAAGCATAGCCCTCTACAGGAGTGGCCCAAGCTAGAGCAAAGTCTCCAGGATTAGGCAGGCTCATGGAATTAGGAATGTGTCTTTAAAATTGTTAAATGCCCTTGCTTACCATCTGACATCATGCAAACTGAAAAGTAGCTTTCATTGCAAGATGCTGTTTTCCAAGTACCATCAAGATCCAGGTAAACACAAGCATTGTTCTCCTTTGGTTCCCCTGCTGCCCATTTTGTGTACCTGGTTTTCCAGTTATTGGTCCATTTGTAATAGCCACCAGTCTGAAAACAAATAAATTTTGGTAATAGATTTTTTTTTTTACATAAAAAGTTCTGTCACATAAATACAGAGTAAATATAATGATATGTCTATTTGTTTTTTTCAGAAAAAAAAGGCCTTTTTTTTAAGCTGTTCTAGGCAATGTCACTGGGCAATTTGAGTTACACAAGAACTACGCATGAACAGTGTTCAACACTGCATTGCTTTTGGGAAGGTTTTTCTGAAGTAACAAACTTCTACAACGTGGCAAGAAATTCAGATGAGGCCGCGTTAGGTCATTTAGTAAATCCTGTATCAAGAGAAGCAATTACAGAGAATTTGTCCCCTCTGCTCTGCTTTATTTAAATTAAAATTGGGAGCTATTTGTGCATAAAGATTACTTGACATTAAACATTAAACAGTCAGCTTAAATCTTAAAATATCTCCCTAGTACTCATAGTAACTTTTATTAATATAATAATGGCTCTAAGTATCTCCCTGTATAGCAAGCATTTGACTTTCAGGGCAGCCAATAGTCACTCCATGACAGCTGCACTTTCTGGCTTGTGACCCTCAGTGTGTGCCTTGGCTTCTTTTACTGTTTCTAGAACATTCGACTTTCATCTTTTGCTTTCTGGGTACCCTTTTCTGTGATTCTTTGTTCCGTTTGGTGAATGAAAATCCTTGACTAATCCTAGCAGGAGCACTAGATTTTTGTGCATTTAAACAGTGAAGCCATGCAGAATACAGCTGTTCCAGCACTGATAGAAAGTGGTCATCCAGAGGACTAACCAGAGCAGAAGAGCTCCCTGGGCACCTGCGCCTCCCATCTGTCCAGTTCTTACCATCTTGCCATTGAGACCAATCCATACGGGTTTTCCATATTTCAGCATCTGGATCCACAAGAATGAATGGATGTAGGCATCTGAAATGCTGGCAAGTTCTGCGGATTTGTCTTGACAATTTTTTCTGGCCTCCTCCCATTGCATTTCAGATGAAATGATTGAATAGCTGCTGTCACCATAATGTGTAAAGCCAGAGGCTGGATTTGTTGTTGGTACTTCAGACAGTGAAGGAACTATGGAGGAAAAACTAAATGCATGAATTTACTACATATTGCTCTTGTCTAGCATGGAAGCTATAAATAATAGGTCAAAAAATCCAGTCAATAAGTCAAAATCTTTTTTTAACCTCAGGAACAAAACAAAACAACAAGCAGAAAACAAAACAAAATGACAACAAACCCAAAAAAAACCAAAACCCAAAACAAAACAACCAAACCTAACTAACAAAAAAAAAAAAAAAAACCGAAAACACACCAAAAACAAACCCCACCAAAAAAAGCACCAGAAGCAGCTTTCAAAACATTGAGCAAATTTGTTAATGTAATAAACTGAGTGAAATCCTGGATGCCCTGAAGCAGAGTATACTTGCTATGGACCTGACTGATTCAGAATAAGACTACTAAATTGGATATTTCAGATTCTGTGTTCTCAGTTATTTGACTAAATCTGAATGTCTGAGTACACAGCTATTTCAGATCACTGGTGAAGAGGACTTAGGACAAGGCATTTAAGGCATTAACTGTTTTACTCTGTAGTCTCAGCCTGAGACTTTGATACCTGATGTCCGTTGATCACCACTCGCGGTTGACTCCAAGTTGTTGGCCTGTCTGCAAGGGCTGCCAGAATGTCACCTGCATGTTTGAGTCAGGCAATGTATATTTCCACCCTTGAGACTGTTAATGTATTCAGAGAGCTGGAACTGGGAATTAATCAAGCAAATTAAAAATGCTGACGTAAATCTATATGTTTGCTGTGCAGGCAGAGTGTCTTCTTACAAGTAAGTTAGCTGAGAGTGAACAGGCTGCAAGAGCTGACTGAAGTGAGAGGTCAGAGAATAATTTTTAGTTTAATAAAGTTGAGGCAAAACTGTTTTGCTATCTGCGCTTTGCCTTCTGTACTCCCATTATATGGTTGGGCAGCTGGGATTTGTATAATTATGATTCTACTGGAGAACAGTCAACATTCATTACTCATTTTGGTGTAAAAGAAAGAACAATATTCTTCTACAATAAAGACACATACAAGAATCTGTACATATTGATTGACATCACATGACATTCAGTAAAAATACTGAGAGGATTAAATGCTCTGCTCAGAGACATCCAGGGGAATGGGAAGATCACTGCAAGAACATAATTTACACTTCACTTAAACAGGGTGCCTAAACCCCTCATACTTCAGTAAAAAGAAATCCATCTTCATTCATTATTCTCTGGTATTATTCATGATTAGGTAAAAACTGCCAATTAAGATGGTGGTTCCTCTTCAGCAATTTCTGTGAAACAAATTATGCTTTAAACATAGCACTGACTTAACACTGATGGAGCTCTGAAAGCCCGAGAGACTCAGAATGAGACTCAAAGCTGGAAGAAACCACATCAGATTATACATTCAGCTTCTCTAACCAAGAGACTCATTCTTTTTAGGAGACTGGGTGGAACAGAACTCACGTGGATTCATCTGGCACACATAGCCTCTTTCATTGTCACAGCTATCATCCCTCCACTTCCCATCTGACTTCCTGATGAAGACACAATCTGTCTGAAGGAGAGGGGACAAGGCACAGCCATTACAAAAGGCAATGAAGGAGTGGTGAGCTGGAGCTCCTGTGCTGCTAGCACAGGCCTGATGGAAGAGGGGAGAGGAGAGGAACTCATTGAACCCCTGGGTAATTACGTCGCATTTCCTAGGTTTCTGCCAAGCAGATTGACCTGATATACCCCTTTAATTTCAAGCAGACTTCCACAGGTGCCACTAGAGGTCTGAAAGAAGTCAATTAAAACCAACTTTACCAGTTTTATTAAGAATACTTTAATGACTGTAGAATTTACTAAGGTACCTATAATAAATCTTCTCAGTTCTGGTTTACAATTATGTAGATCTGCTTCAAAACATTTTCTTTAATGAGAAAAAACATATAAGAACTAATAAAAGCATGTCTGCACTAGTCTAACTGAAGCACATTCTTGCAGAGAGCAGACACTTGTTTTTCTTACAGTCATTGTCAAGTTATCATTATCAGATCCCTTTAGCAACGAAAAAATTCACTTCCTTGTGTTTAATTGCTCCAATATTTCTTTCATAACACCCCTGATTACAAGACTGGCCAAAGCAGTCTTTCAGCATTTCATCCAAGTTTCTCCTTTATGCTGATTTAAGTAAATTTCAGTTATCAGCAAATTGACTGATGGTAGATGTTAAAATCTTGGGTGACTACCTGCCAGTCATTTCCTCAGAATTCACCACCTTTGGAAAAGAGATTGAATTTCAGCAGAGAAATAGTAATTTCATTGAAGATATCCATTTGTACCACCAGAAATGAGTAAAGCAGTGTGGGAGCACATTAGCCAGGAATGGGACATACACACAGACAAATTATTGTTGCATCAACAATCTTAATTTTGGTTTATCAGACCTTCTCTGTGTTTGGTGTTGCAACTTTAGTAATTACATTAATGCAGTTTTGGGGGAACTGATGTAATATAAGCTTCTCCAAGTTTCTTTTAGAGAACTGGTCTTTTGCTATAGTTCAGATGGAAGCCACAAAACCCTCCTTCTATAGAACCTTTGCCAAACATTTGGGTGTATTTGGAATCATTATCAGATGGTTTGCTAAACCCCATCCTGCTTACAAAGGGACTTGTTTCAGCATCCTATTATTGCTGCTGTACCTTTGCTTAGCTGCCTAAGATACACAGGTTACTCAAATTTCCTGTACCTCCAGAGGATCATCCATGAGCCATGTAATATCATCATAATCATAGTAGCCTTGTTTCTTTTCTGGTGCGCCATTAAGCCAGTTGGTGTAGGAAACAGTGCTGCCATCTGTCCACCAAAATGTGGACTCTTTGTTGATATCATTCATCCCAATCCAAACATCAGTTGTGGCATACTTCAAATGATAGAAAAGAAAAGCTGGGGGGAAGCAAAGATTTCTCATTAAGGAAAGCTCATCATGACTTGCCCAAAACAGGGAAAATGTGCAAAAGCCCAGAATGGGAGCCATAATAGGATAACATTTTTCGCTACAGAGCCCATCTGCCTTTAATTAAATGTTTAGATAAGCATCCCTTCCCCACTGTGTATGATCACATAGTGTTTCAGCAAATCATATTGCCAGTGAGAGACAGATAATACAGTTTTCTGTCAGTATGAGAGATCTGTGCAACCACACTCAAAACAGACTGGAAGTTTCATGAAAACAAAGCAACTGAAAGAACTAGAAACAAACTTTATTTCCTATATGTAACAATTTTAGCTATTGCTTTGCACTTTGGAGTTAAAATAAACCATGGACTAACCTGCCTAATATGCAATTTTCATCAGTTAATTCCATATTCTATACTGGAGAGTATAGCAGTTTCTTTAGTGAGAGATTAAGATTTTTTTTCTTTCAAGAGAGCCCATATACATACCTTGCACTTGTTCATTTGGTATAGTAGCCAGGTTTCCTCCCAGTCTGAAACAAACATCTCGTGCAGCATGCCATGTGAGATTTCTTGTTATATTGGAAGCAAATACTTTGAAACACTGGAAACAAATCAAGCATTTTTCAAACTAGCAAAGATTGGAACCATTTTACGTGACTAATATCAATTAGCCCTAAAATGTATTTTTCTGCATGAAAAGAAATCAGGGCCAGAATAAGTGACAGAGCTCAGGAGTAGAAAGTATGTATGTCTGCCCAGGCAGACATTTAGCCTCCCTCATTGCACAAGGTGTAATCCAGGAGTCTGGTATCAAATGAACTGATTGTCATGAGGTCAAGTACATAATCACTCTTCACATTTTCATCTGCCTTCTTCCTGCAATAATAGAGGCATCATTTGAAACCAAGAGAATGTGGCTTTGGGTGACACAGCTGCAGGGAATGATCTCCACTGTGCTTTGTCCTGCTTCCAGTGACTGTGGTTACAACTTCATCCTGCCAAAGGGTGTGAAATATCCTTTGGTACATTGAGCTAACACTTGAGGATGCATTAGCAGCACAGTGTACATAAAGCAGACAAAATAACCTTTGGTAGATGGACTTCAACTCAACTTGGTTCGTATTCTTCTGTTACAGCAACAAGGACTTCCAGACCACATCTTAATGCGAAGCTATACTGAAAACAATTGTAGTTTGGCATAATTTTTCTGAACTCAAAGCTTTGTGAACCTTGTACAAGCCAAAGGCATTGCTCAAATGCATTGTCCCTACATCTTTTCACCTTTTTTACAAGATCGACCATTAGAAATTTGCATTTCTGAATACAATAATGCACATAAAGAAGAGAGGAGGAGAGCTTTGTTAAACAACAACAGTGTATTTTAAGTCTGAAAAAACTATACTCTCCGAAATGTATTCAGCATAAAACTACTTTTCCGGTATTTCTCCTCAGTCAAATGTCTACAGTCAGCTCAAAAAAAGCCCAGTCATCCAGCCTTCATGTTCTAAGTTATTACTCTCCAGATTTACTTTATATTCTTAAAAAAAATGTGAAGTTTTCAGGATTTTCTTTTCAGTTCTACTGCTTTACACAGTTTACTGAAGATACTTGTTGACAAACCTTGTTGTTAAAGAAAATCCAACTTTCTGGACATCCTCCGGGAGGCAATGGAGAAACAAAGGTTGCATTAATAGAACTGTTATGTTTTTCACATACAAATTTGTTGGCAGAACCACAGTTTATGTCATTCCACAAGCCTGAAAATAAAAAATAAAAAATAAAAAATAAAAAATAAAATAAATAAGTCAAAGCATTACAGTATTTGTAATAATTGTTTACTTTTTTTTTCCTTTTTTCTAGATGAAAACAATTTTCTCTATTTTGTATTCGAAACTGTGGCTTGATCTGAAGGCAAAGTAACCATGGCACCTCCAAATGAGACAGCTTAATCCCTAATTAATCCTTAAGACCACTGTAGCCCCTTGTAGTTAATTTGAACTGCCTGTTCTGCTCCTTGTTCAGGGTACCTGTTTATGGTTTGCTTGATCTCTGGCATCATCACATTGCAGGCAGCAGGGAAAATACACCAGTAAACAAATTTGAAAAGAAAATGGATCAGAGATGGATGAGATAGGAAACACCAAATCAAGCTAATGGCACAATGCAGTGTTCAAACATACTGCATGAATTCTTTGTAAAACATAAATTGAGAAATGAATACATATACACTGAATTCCCATTTGCCTCAGTTAACTTACAGAAATAGAGCCAGGAGGAAACTGAGCTCTAGCATTTGCTAGAAATTTACATTTCAGTGTACTTGTAAATATGTGAGACAGTCTTAGGACATTAGCTGTATTTGATTCTCTCCTCTTTGACTTGTGCCTTCAACTCCCCTGTTTCCTATAGCTGCTATAAATGTTAAGTTCACAGGAGAGAAGACAAACCATTCAACTTTTTACTAAAAGAAGTAGTGAAAAGCCTCTAAAAAGGTGCAGTATCGATCTCATAAACCCAGAAAAACCTCTGCTTTATACATGGTACTGAAATCTCCCCATTCTAAGGACAAGACTCTTCCACGGCTGGTGGAATATATGACTGGGAAGAGTTACTGGATTGTTTTGGTTTGTCACTGAAAAGAAATTGCAGAAAACAGCTACCAAAATTGTGTGACAGTTGGCAGCAGAAGTTTCACAGATCAGTCATAATCCAAGCTGAGATAAATAAAATCTAAGAGTTTTGTCTTGTTGCTTACCGTGCTCTGACGACATTAGCACACAATTTTCCTCATTATTTAAAAAGTTGGGTTCATTAGGAGCCCAGGCCACATAGGTTACTGGTGTTCCATCTATCCAGCTTAAAGAGAAGATTTATAAGCAGTTATTCATCCACTTCAGTTGTGAGATTATATTCTTAATGAACCCCTCACAATTAAGAATGTCTATGAGAATTAATGGAAACTGGCTAAAATGGGAAGGACTGTTAGATTTTCCTTTCTTTACCTGATTATTGCAAAGTGAAGAAATTTCTGTAAAATATTTCTGGTTGCAAAATAGAAAAATAATGCACCACGTATATTTTCTGTTAATGGATAGGATTGGTCTGACGTAATTTAATATGAAAAACCAAAATAATACACAGTACAGAGAAGAATATTAAAATTTTATTTTATTTCATTGTATTCTTAGTTAATATTACGATTCTCATTTGGAGCATTTCTGATGTCTTCATAGATGAAAACTCAAATTAAAATACTGTTCTGTGGATTTTACCCTGACGAAAAATACCTTTACAGGGTTTTTTCCCCCCATTTTTCTGTAAGTCAACGGACATTCTGTCAGCTTTAGCAGCATCTTTTTTTTACACAACTTGAGAAAGTGTGTATGGAGAGAAGATCTGCCAAGCCTTTCTTTGGCTAAGTGCTTACTCGAGGAAAAAGGTTCTTTTCATATTTATTTTGGGGGAAAACAATTGGATTTTAGAATACTCTAGAACTATTTTATTCTGCTTTGTACACCTTATGGGGAACTGCCTTTAGACCTTGAAAAGAACATATTCAGTACCTCCAGCTACATAAAACATTGTATTTGTTTCTACAAGTTAAGAACTGCACTGACAACTTACCTAAACTTTTTATCAAGGCTCACTCTTAGACCGATGAAATATTCTGTTGGCTCACTCCAATATTTGTCCTGAAGAAGAAAGACACGATTTTAATTAAAAGAAGAAATCTTTGAAGCAAAACAAGCAGAAATGGATACAGCATTGATTAGGCTCACAGAGCAGCCAGTGAAGTCCACAGCAGTAAAGCACATGCTTGCAGTTAGGCACAGCAATGGATGTGTTTGTATGCCCAGGCACAGAAATGAGGTTTTTATCTGAGACATCAGAGCTGAGTCTGGCAGCACTGAAGGCCCTTAGGACGGAGTAGGAAAGAAGCAGATCTTGGGTCAGAATCTGGTTCTCCTTTTTTGTTGTCCCTCAAAGTCCAGCTACTTCCCAAGAGTGTTGGTGCCTTCCCTCATTGCTCATCCTGTCAGCCTGTCTCACCAGCTCAGCACAGCTGGTGCAGAGCAGGAGAGAGCAAATCCCGTGGGATCAAAGGGTGCATCTGGGGAGATTTCATTAGTGAAAATGCTGATGACTCTGCTTGAGACACCTGAAGTTTTAGAAGCAGATTGTCAAAAGCATTTCTACTTAGGCTGGTTGTTTGCAATGATTCTTACATTTTCTTTTAGTATTCTCTGCAGGAACCTTCTCTCACTGTTACTATTAACCACAGCTAGGTCTGCAGAATGCTTCCTGCAAAACTCTTGGGCTTTTTCCATGGAGGCCAGTTCTTTGCTGATATAGTAGAGCTTATCTTCATATATGATCCATCCATCTGCAGTGGTTTTATATTCTGGAAGATAAATAAACTAGCCCTAAATTCTGTGTCTGTAGAACGCAAAAGCTTTTTTTAAAATAACAATTTTATGGGGGAAAAAAAAATTAATAAGAACAAATGTATACAAATACCTACCATATGTGTCAATTGGTTCAGATTTTAATGACACTCCTGCAAAAGAGGATAATAGAAGACATGATGCATCTCTGTAGCATGTTTTATGATGTAGCCTGTGACTGACTGTAAGAAGAGTGAGGAACAGAGCAGGATTCTCCACCCCTTTGCCACTGAAAACAGGCTTGGCCACACATTTCAGCTTGACATTGCACAATATGCAAGGTCATCTAATTTAACTTTGTATCACAGGCTGTGCTTCACATCAGCAAAGCCATAGCTTTGGCTGAATTACATTCCTGCACAGAACAAGGCAAGGGAAATTTGCTCTTCCAGCCTGTAAGTTACAGTAGATTTATCTGAAACACTTTAAAATTTGGGATACAGCTCCTTTACTGATCCATCAGTAGGCATTCCATAATTCACCTGTGGGGTATTTTCATCAAGAGTGAGAAAATTTCCACTGGATATTCTTTAGCTCTATCAAAAAACTCTCTGAGAAATACTCATAAGCAAAAGGAAATATTGTATGTATGTATGTGTGTGTATATATATAAATATATGACTGACTGTATATATGTATATATATATATATATGACTGACTGTATATATGTATATATATATATATATGACTGACTGTATATATGTATATATATATATATATGACTGACTGTATATATGTATATATATATATATATGACTGACTGTATATATGTATATATATATATATATGACTGACTGTATATATGTATATATATATATATATGACTGACTGTATATATGTATATATATATATATATGACTGACTGTATATATGTATATATATATATATATGACTGACTGTATATATGTATATATATATATATATGACTGACTGTATATATGTATATATATATATATATGACTGACTGTATATATGTATATATATATATATATGACTGACTGTATATATGTATATATATATATATATGACTGACTGTATATATGTATATATATATATATATGACTGACTGTATATATGTATATATATATATATATGACTGACTGTATATATGTATATATATATATATATGACTGACTGTATATATGTATATATATATATATATGACTGACTGTATATATGTATATATATATATATATGACTGACTGTATATATGTATATATATATATATATGACTGACTGTGAGTTGTTTCTGGTCATGATAGAAAAAGAAATTGCACTGGTTTGAACCATCGCTTTTCCAAAGCAGTTGAATTCTGAATAATGCTACGGGAGAAATTGAAGAACCAACAAATCTGACAAAGATATCATACTTAATTTTTAGTTTTGTCTGTGTTGGTATAAAAAACAGTATTGAAAGGAATACAATACAAATCCTTACAATTCCTCCAATATTACAAATAATAAAAGCAAAAGATTTTTAATATTAAAAAAATCTGAAGCCTTGCAAACATATGGATTATTTATACACCCTAATCTAAGTCCAAAAAATCAATTTATTCTTATAATAAAATTGAAATATAATTGATATAATTGAAATAAAATAAAATATATTATAATCATAGTTGAAAAAATCACAGCCTATAATATGTTACTTAATGCTCTTGAAAGCAACTTCTTAAAGTTTTTTAAGCCTCTTGCCAAAAGAGAAGACGAAATCTACCTTGTTTTATTTGACAAACCCAGTCACGCAGTACTTGACAGACCAAAAGAGACCATAGATTAGAAAAGCTCCCACCACGGAGTGAGCCACAAAACTTGCGTCCTCTTGAATTCCTTGGACTACCATCCCAGTTTGTGTACCTAACCTATAGAAGAAATCACCTTTGTTACTCTTTTCATCTGTTTCAGTAGTTGTGCTTTCCATTGGAAAACAGAAATTAATTCCTTTTGTCTCAAAGATTCTGGATTTAGCTAAAAAGAGTTGGAAATGTAGGGAAAGCAGTAGGTATAAGGATTTTACAGTGGACAGTGGTGTCAGTGTTCAGACATGGCTGTTTTGCCCTGGAGGGATTTTCCTCTTGATTGTGCCTTGAGCCATAGACACAGATAGAAGAGAAACAGGCAAACGGACTTTTTCTAATTTCACCTAGCATTGTATTCATGAAATTAATAGAATTTCACCTAGCTATGTACTTTACCCACCCATCATTCATGCTAATCATGTGCCAACAAGGTACTTTTCACTCCACATCTGACCTGGTTCAAAATTACATTTTCCAGCAGCTATCAAGTGGCAGTGATCATATCATGCAACAATTCAGCATTCACTTCTTCCCTTCTCCGTGGTTAATGAGGATGGGAGTGTGAATTTTGGTAGGGAAGTAATGTCCTACAAATCTAGAGGAGCTACCTCTGAAGAAACTGACATTTGAATGGGGAGATCCATTTAAAACCTACTCACTATTTTCAAGTAGTTCTTTATAATGTCTGTTTCTGAAATCTTATGGAAACTAATGTGAACAGGGTAAGAGGAAAGGTCCTTGCTTGTGTTTAAAAAAAAAAGAAATAGAGTAGGAAGAAGTAGTAGATGGAGGGTTATAAACAGTGGAATCCTGCAGGAATGTTTTCCACAGCTGTAGATATTTGCATGGGCTCAAGAGAACACTGGATAAATTCACAGAAATAAATAAATTAAAAATAAAGATATGAGCTCCAGTTCTAAATGACCCTGAGCCATCACTTACTGGGGGATGCAGAAGTATAATGGAAAACCTGCTTGCTCTTTGATCAGCTCTTAAGATGTTTGTGGCTACTGCCAGAGACACGATACATGATCCAGTAAAAAGAATTTTTGTGGTTTGACCTTATGTGTAAATATTTCTTCTTGGAAGAGAAAATAAGTTGGAGTTTTACACAGCAAGCTACAAATGCCAATGAGATACAGATAATTTCCATGTATTCAAACGATACTAGTCAAACTATGATATTAGTCATGACAATACAGGTTCACAGCTATGAATGCTTGCAGGATTGGTGTTTTCTTTGGTGAGGAGTAAAACAGTAAAAAACACAAAAAGTATATGTACAAATCCCAAAGTATCTTAAGCAAACAAATAAGATGAAAAATTAAAATACATACTGGAGAGCCATCACTCCAGGCAAATCCTTCATCTGGATTCAGGGAAAATATACCAAGCCAAATGGTTTCAAACATACAGCGACTGGCACTAAGAGAAATTACAGGACAGAGCAGTGTGTAAACATCGATGCAAAAAGCATCCAGAAACACATTGTTAAACTTTCCAGAGCACATTGTAAAGGCAGCGAAGTTGCAACTTTCCCTATTACCTTTGGTGAAGTACATATATATGTTCTTCACAGAAATGTGTAATATTTTTGAGGTTCAGTGTCAGTAGCTTAGTTATCAGACTTATTAGTAGTATTGATCATGTATTTCCTTAAAGAAGTATTTAATTTAACTAGGGAATACCTTTGCAGATTCAAAAAGTGTTTTCAGCACTGACTACTGTAAGGTAGATACACATCTGCTTCAACAGCAGATATATTGATCATGTTTTCTACCCTTGTGGAAATACCACTAATTTCATGTGATTCTAAATTTTATCTAGAAATCATGATACTGGTGGAGGATTTTTAAATTTTTCTTGACATAAACCACTATTTATTTTCCATGAAAAGGTTAAAAACAGTACCGAATAGATACATTTCAAAGTATCATTGGTCTGTTGACTTTTGAGGAATCCACACGTTTCAGAAATCATCTAAGACCATTCATAATAGTTCATATGAAAATTCTTTTAAACCTGGTAAGATAAATACAGCAAATACCAACCGCATTGCTTCAATTAGTAACGGTATCTCCTCTTTAGTGCTAATGGTGACTAGATCCCCTCCTATTTGTCTGCAAAAATCTCGAGCTTCAAACCATGACTTCCTTCTAATTTTTGATCTGCAAAAACACTATGGAGAAATTACTTTAAAACATGTTATATATATGTTACAATAATAAAAGAATTATAGTCTTGCTTGCCCATAAATAAGGTTTCATACAAGCCAAATACATAAGAGAAATAGCATTTTCCACTCTGTTCATAAAATTTTTACACTAGAGTTGCCTGTCCAGTTAGCATAATGGTGACCAAAAAAAAAAAGAAGGAAGGAATTCCTGGAAGGGAATACAACTCCTCCCCAGCTCCCATTGTTTTATCTGGAGGAAGGCCCAAGCCACCTTCCACATGAAGGGAAAGAAAAGGCAAGAAAAGTAGTTGTGGTGCAGAGGCAAGATGAGATGGGAAGAGTAGGTATGGTATGGTAGTTTACCTTATGGTAATTTACAACTGTTACTTTACATTTGCAGTATGATGTCCGTCTTAAATAAGAAAAATTTATCACAAATTTGATCAAAGTTAAAATTAAGATTTGGGGATAAAGGAGCCCAAATAAATAGTATTCCAAATGAGTTTGAAGGAAATGAAAAAAATAACAGAAAGAGAGGAACTTATTAATTCAGTAAAGTGATAAGAAATACTAACATCTCAAACATCGCACATTTCAACTTTGCATGATCCCAAATCACTGTTTGCACATTACACTCGTTTCTTCTTCAAACTCCTTTTTTATGCCTGCTCAGATATAGCTGGCTGTACTTCAAATACAAGTTATCTGAAGCTTTGCACGAGAAACTCTTGAATAAATGCCCTTCATAAACACTGGTTTAATTAACCTTTTGTGTGACTTTTCATCCTGTTTTTAGGGGGGGCAATGTGCTTACTTTAGCAAGGTCCAGCAGTGGGCATTGTGCTGCTGGAAGATACACTTCACTGTTTCTCTGTTCGTTCCCTGAACTCTCACACATGTCTGACAAATTCCACATCTTTGCACAACAGACATAAAGAGCAGTGCCAACAAACAAGCTTTGCTTCTTCTGCTGTTTAATACAGAATTTTGGCATTTTCCTTTTAGTAATTTTAATATGAAGTTGTTTCCTGTTTCTCTTTTTTGCTCTTTTCTTTGTGTTTTTCTGGGGACTTCATATTTGTGTTCCTCTTCCATTTCCTGCTCCAGTTCATTCTACCCCTGAAGCACCTCTGAAACTTCCTCATTTTCTTTCCTGCGCCCTTCTCCACCCCTTCCCTTCCCTCCCTTCAACCTCATCTTTCTTCCTTAGTTTCTCCCCTCCCTTGGATAATTTCCTGAGAAGAATTTTGGGGGCTTTATTTTTTGCTGTATTACAATCTCAGGTATTGCAAAATGAAGATGTCAGATCCTGTTGAAGAGTAGGTATGTGAGTTTTTGTGTTTGGTTTTTTTTTCCCCCCAAACCAAGCTGCCTCTTTTAACTATTTAGGCACTTACTTTAAAACAGGAACTTCTGTAGTTGTTTGATACCCAGCCTGCAGGGCATGTGGGGGCCAGAGCTGTAGTTGGAATAGGTGGAGCTGTTGCACCCTTTGCCCACTGCTGTTGCACCCTTTGCCC
The DNA here is from genome assembly GCA_013397955.1 of Grantiella picta. Lineage (NCBI taxonomy): Eukaryota > Metazoa > Chordata > Aves > Passeriformes > Meliphagidae > Grantiella > Grantiella picta. The sequence continues at coordinate 1,622,844 of VZRM01003179.1, read as the reverse complement.
ACTGTTTGCAAATATATTTTTGCTTTGTATCACAGTCAAGGACATCCCATAATCCAGCGGAAGTCCCAGTTCTCATGGCTACACATCCTGGATTATTTGCTTTATGAGAAAAAAAAAAACCAAAACAAATGTGTTGGATACTTTATAAAGTGTGAATTATTTAATTCTTTGTTAAAATCTTTGAGCAGCAGCCATTCACTTTTTGCCATGTAAGAACATTTGAACAGCAGTTATATTTTAGGTGTTTTTCACACAGGCAGAATAGTATTTTCTGTTTGAGAGGGTCATGATCCACATAGAATCCTGCTTTTTTAAAAAATTTTGGGTGTCCTTTGGTTAGGAAGTAGGTTGAGAGTTTTTTACAGTGAGATCTTGTGTTTTCAAGCAAGAAACTAATTTCTGTTTATGTTAAACCTGTTTTACATGACATAGCATTGCCTTGGTCACTAGTGGTTTTCACATAGATGGAAACAACCCCACAGGTGCATACAGAGGGCAGGCAGGCAAACCTAGACAGATTCAGGGTGAAACTTATCCCCTGATATTTGCTGAAATTTTAGATTGTTCTCCCAGAGGGAAACAGAGCTGCCTGCAAGCTGCCTGCAAGAAGATGCAGCCAAATGAACAAAATGGGCTTATTCTATGGCTTATTTGTGCTCTTTCTTAATTTCATAAGTATTTTTAACATTTTATTTGGCTTTTTAAAAAATTTCGGTTGGGCACAGACATGATATTTTAATGGACCTGTCTACCATGGGGCCAAGAACTGAAATGGAATGATCAGCTATAAATCCATCATTTTATGTCAATTCAAGACATGTATTTGTTCCTAAGAGCATCCTTTACCTGCATCAAAGATCACCTGCTGTTTTACTGATCATGCTCAGTCACTCATTCTCCTGATACCATCCTGAGTTTGCTCATCTTTGCTATCAGAAATAATTTACTATCATCAGCAAATCTTGTCACCTCACTATTCCACCTTTTCCAGGTAGTAGTCTGCCTGGAAAGAGCATGGCTTTGGCACAGGTCATTATGGGACTCTATTGGTGACCACACTTCCCCAGTTACAAATAGCCCCCATTAAAAAAGAAATCCACCTTCCATTGAGTGCCTTCTGATCAATATTTTTATTAATGTAAGACCTTTTCCATGTCAGGTCAGATTAGCTGAAAGGCTTTTGGTAATTGAGATAGACCACACTTAATAGATTTCCATCATTCAAATGCTTTTGCCTTCTGTGGGGAGCTCCAGGAGATCTAGGAAGTGAGCTTTCCAGAACTGATTTTATATATCTTTCCCACTATATCTTTTTTATTACAGATTCAGCAAATTTACAGATGACTCATTCGTCTGTATTTCCTGAAATCTCCCTGGAACCATTTTAGATGTTGACACCAAATATGTCTTTTTGTAAAGCTTAGATGTCAAGGCAGCTTTAGCAGGAAGTTACACATTAAAGAGAACAGTTCTCTTCATGTAATCTTAACAGCTGCTGGATGCTTTTGCAGCCATGCTTAGTCCTGACTTCGTGCCATCAATTTGCGCCATAATCTATTTTCTTGATATTTCAGCTTGAAATAGACTCTCCAAAGATACCCTCCCAGGCTAACTTTTTCTCTAGAGGGCCAGGTGTGGAATAGTCTCTGGACCTGTTTGCAACTCTTTTTATCTCCCTGTGAAGATGGGTTAAAAATCTTATGGGTAAATAGGTCAGATGTCCTAATATAAAACTGCAGTTCAAATTTTTTCTTTTGAAATTAAAATCTGGGATTTGAAAACTGCCAGTGTTTGTAAAATATATCAAAAGTTTAAAACATAAAATTCAGAGGATATTGCCCATGCAAACCCAAATGGGGACCACGATCTCAGAGAGCACCTACCAGGCATTCCTGCATCCCAGTGCGTGAAGGAGACATCTTCACCATTGGCCCACCTCAAGGTGCCTTGATCCCGCACATCAGAGAGGCCAAGCCAGAAATATTTCTCAGGCCTCAGCCCAACAAGGCTAGTCAGATAGGCTTGTTCATATCTGTAAAAGGGATCATAAAGACACGAGTCATTTATCCAAATCCTACTTGTCCAACGTGGTAATGGATTCTTTTCTCCTTTTCCTTGTGTCAGACTGGGGGAGGAGAACTTACCACAGGATTCTGACTCCATATAAACAACAAAAAAAGTAAGACTTTTTTGTTATTCAACTAGGGACCTCATCTGTTACTTAAACACTTTGCTGTTTGGTGTTGCTAGCTTTTCTAGGAATATTTCATAATATAGAATCTTTAGCTATTTAAAAGCCAAGGAAAAGTCATTATCATACCTATTTTCAACTGTGGCTAAGTAACCTTCTTCTCCTTCACAAGTGGTGTTTGCTTCTGAAAATGTTGCTGGGACATGTTCAATAAAATAGCAGTAGGTCCCATATCTTCTCCAGCCCTGTAACATGGTTTAAGAATTTCTATTCAATTTTTAAATAATTGTGATATCATGTATTAAGTGAAATATGCCATTTAAAATTAATGAAGTGAGACAATAATGAATATTATGAATTAGAAAATTTTTGCAGTGAAATTACAGATTACTCCTAAGGATGTCCTGTATATGGTTTTCTGAAATTTAGAGTAACTGAGAGGGAGAAGCTTCATAATAAATAAAACCAAAAAACCCTTCCATGTAAATATTACAAATAATTCAAATAATTTTAAGTGATTCTCAGACAAGGTACTTATTTCATCTGAGAAACTGATGTTCCATTTTCATACACTTACTTTTTTGCAGCCTGCATCAGTATTTTCTTTTTCTCCAGCTATTTGTGATGTAGCTTTTCTTTTACAAATGTAGCCAGCCTTCTTCTCACAGGCATGGTCTGCCCAATAGCCATTCTGTGTCAGGAAAAGGTTTGAAATAAAAAGAAGATAAAGATGATTAATCTAAAGAAGATAAATAATGTCTTTCTTTATAATGAAAATTACTAATTCTCTTTCTCCTTTTATTTTTAAATAGAAATTTTTTTGTTATCCAATTTTCTTACATAATGACAAAACCAAATCTGCTCACATTCAGTGAAACAGTAGACTGGGCTACAGCAGTACAGCCACAGCTGGCAGTGATAAGGGAGGAGGGTGCATGGAGCTGGTCCCTGACCTGTCTGCAGGCAGTTGTGCTATGGGACGGCAAATGAGCAGGCACAGGGGAAGCAGCAGGAATCAGAGATCCCCACCTAGCATCATTACCACCAAAGGAAAATGAGAGAATTTACTCAAAATACCTTCAGAAACCTGTTTTGTAGCCCTAATAATTTCATTTGTGACTTCCCGGTGCATTTAAAGAGAAAATTTCACCAGTGATGCAGTAATGCTTGCTTATTTTTTTTTTTTTGAAGTCACATTCAATCTCATTCTTTTTCCCTACATCCCTTTTTCTGGCCTTAGCCGTTTGCTGAAATAACAAAGCACATTATTCTTTTATTAGGAAGTTAGTTTCAGTATGGAAATAGAATATGTATTGAGGGATGGCACCTGGCCCTTGATCAGTACACAGTTTTCTGGCCTGTTGTTTGTAGTGGAGGGCTCTCCCAGGTGCCATTTCGTGTACATCACCGGGGTTCCATCACTCCATTCAAAATACATTTGAATCTTACGGTCGTTCAGCCCAATCCACAGCTTGTCTGTTGGCTCTAAAAGATGGAAACAGAGATAAGACCACTTATGGCACTCCACCCTTTCCACAGCACCATCGAGCTTTCAACATATAATTCCTTTCACAAATTTCTGAAGCATAAAATTATTCAGTGTGTTTTATGGCCATTTTACAAATTAATATTTTGTATAGATATTAAAATAAAGACTCTATGCTTTGGAAAATTAGGCTGTAAGGAAATCCTTGCACTGGATGAAACAATTTGGCTCTTCATCCTAATAACAGTGGATGTGAATTACCAGCCTAGTGCTGATACACCATGATGATAGAATGATAGATGATAGTATGGTAGAATTCTGAATAGTTCCTTTTTAGTTCCGTTGCACTGGTCAGATTTTAAAATACTGGTTTTATGTAACTTGAAGTGTGAATGTTTTAAGCTTCCTTGAACAAAATGAAAAAAACAGCCCCTAAGCCCAGTCCCCTAATCCTAGATCAATTATTTTGGCAGTAAGGAAAATCAAAGTTTTGACAACATCCAGAGCTCAGCGGGAACTCTCAATTCAGCTGTCTGGTTTTCCATACAGGCAAAGGCAAGAGACCCCCTGGAAATACTCACTGTACCCAAGCTGAGACACCATAAAGCTGTGCTCCTCAAGGCTTTGGATGCTGGCCAGGTGACTCCCTTCCTTCTGGCAAGAGGTCAAAGCTCCTTCCCATCCTTTGCTGTCCCTGAAGATCTTATAGCAGTGATCTCCATACGGCACCCATCCATCTGGGCAAGTCACAGACCCAAAATCACCTGGGAACACACACCAAGGCTTCAGAGGAGCTCAACTGCCATGCAAGGGACATGACACAGAAGATATTTTCACTTAATCTGTGTGAAGGTTCTAAACTAAGAATTTTCTTTTGAAATTCTCATAATGAGGAAACTATGAACACGAAGTGTAGTAAACATAAATGTGATTCTAAATCAGGTAATTTTTAGCTTGGAGAAGGAAAGCTTTAAAATACAAATAATATCTAATACAAATTCTAATGTTAGTCAAATGTCTGCAACAAATATATTAATTTTGTAATGTATTAATCAAATGTATTAATTTTGTACTTTTATGGAGTTTATCAACTTCTGTATTGCCTAGTACTTATTTGTCAGATTGGAGAAATCAGACATTATCTGCAGTTAACATAGAAGGTTTATGAATTTTTAAAGGATTAAGTGTATTGATAGAGTGGAAGTTATCAAGATAGATTTACAGCTAGATGAATACATAGGGACACACCAACAGGGAAATTTTCATACACTTAAAATATCTTTTCTCATGTCAATGTATCAATCTTCCATTGTCTCCATCTTCTACCACTTCTGCAGAAACCTCTGAACTTCCTAATCTGGATCCTGGTTGGCCACAAGTCATGGAAAATCACTTAGAACCACACTAAGTTCTGCATCTTTCTTTCTTGTTCTTGTTTTCACTAATTTCCCTCTTCTGAAAAATAATTTTTGGGTTGTTCTCCCTTTTGATGGTCAGCAGTGTCTGTACTTACAGGGGAGACCTGGCCACTGAAACAAGGACAGATGGGACTAGTTGGACATTCTTTGCTTTTCTCTGTTTCATTCTGTGTATTGTGGGACTGGAGATCAGACTAGAAAGGTTGCAATAGTTGTAAAAAGCAAACTAGAGAAACATGAAATAGTTTCTATTTCTAAGAAAATTCTTCTGTTCATCTTTGTCAATATGCTGAGCAATTCAGATAACTTCTACTTTAATTATCAATATATATCAACATACCTGAAGGAACCAAAGTAATGTTCCTTTTCTTACAAATGTAACCAAGTTTCTGATTACATTCCCAATTTTGCCATTTAGCTTTTGCTTCAGGATTCAAAACTGCACAGAGCTTTCCAGATTCTGGAGAAGGGCTTCCTTTGGGAAAATACAGACGAAAAAAAATGAACTTTTCTGAAAGACAAGCAGAGCTCTAAGCTCTAAAATGCATGTCAGAGACCACTCCTGGACGAAGTGATGGAGGCCATGTCTTTCCCAGTTTTGGTAAGAGCTAAGGTAGGTCTCTGGTAATGGAAATGTCTGTATGAATTGTAGTATGTAAGTCAGGTAAGTGGATACGAACCTGTAAATTCTTCATACTTTTGTTGCTAATCAAGAAATGGAATACTGGATATTTTTGGGACAGGCAGTGTTGTTTTCACAGCTAAAATATTTTTGCAATACATTGAAGGTTTCTGTCTTATATTGCTATAGAAAAAGAGACTTTTCTGAAGCTAAAGCAAGAAAAACTAAAATGCTTATGGCATATCTATCTGATAATAAAATTTACAGCCATATTTGAGGTATGTATATTTTCTCTTTGGAATACAGACTCAAACAAAGTCACATCTACCTGGAGCCCAGTTTAAGTACTGGAAAGGGCTGCCTCCAATCCACTCCCATCCACTACTCAAGTCCAGCCTGTTGAGTCCAATCCACAGTGCAGAATCTGTACCTTCTATTAATCCTAAATTACAAAAAGAAGATAAACTATTTTATAAATCACTGTTGTATTAGCAATGGTCACTAACAATGTCTCTAGGGAAGATTTGCAATTCCTAAATTTCTAACTGCAAATATCTGTAGATACTGAGATATCTGATAAATTGAAATATGCCAAAGCTTTGAATACTGTAAAAGGCAAACAAATAGAAACTCCCTGTTTTATTCCGTCAACTAATACAAAATGAGCATAGATTATATTCACAGAGTATATCCAAGATAAAATTGTTTCCATAGAATAGGCTAAATTCTGTACATATAAGTAGAAATAGTGGTAGCGTATAAGTATAAACAATAATGATAATGCTGTTAGAAGTTAAATTAATCCTTAAAACCAACAATAAATAGTTTCTTCCATGTCATTCCTTCAGCTATACATGGATAAGTAAAGATGCAATTTGATATTTATAAATAACTGATATTTTTCAGTTTGCCAAGTGAATGAAGAAAACAGCTGCCAAAACAGAATTTGACACATAGCGCATCTTTCTTTTGGCATAAAGATATATCTCTTTTTCTTTTCTTTTCTTTTTTTTTTTTTTCAATTTTTTTAGAGTTTCCTTTTGACCAAAATTAAAACTTTGATTTAATTTTCAGGATTTTTTTCCCCATCAAAAAAAAAAAAAATCAATGAGATTTTAATATAAAATAAGATTTGTAAATATGAAGTCAAACTGTTACACTTGCAGGATGCTGGAATACTTTGAACTCTGTGTAAATTTGGCAGCAATTTTGACAGGAACTTGCAGATTCTGTAGGATTTTGTTTTCTTGCCCACACATATTTTGGCCCAAAGACAATGGCCACAATCATACTAAATAATCCTCAGCTAGTTTGATGGCCTGGACATCCTGCATGTAACCCAGGGTTTGCTTCACTGCCTTACCTTTAAGGTATGTTTGTTCATGAATGTTTGTGATACTCAGTAACTCTGCATTTTGCTGCTGACAGCTCCTCCTGGCTTGGTGCCATGTGAGAGCCGAGTCAGAGTTTATTTGGTAGTGAACATTTGTTGACAGTTCTGTAGTCCAGGTGCTGTCCTTATCTGTGGAGAAAATAATTACAACACAGGTAACTTGCCAACCTAAAACTGAGTTACAGGTTCTCGCTCTGTGTGGCAGTTTCTGGTTCATCTCCTTAAACATCATTTGCAAGGCTCTTTCAAGACCGCTGACAATGTTATGAGTAGATTGGGAAGGACAAAATTAAAGCCAGTAAACTGTCAGGTAAAGCTGGCCTATACTGCCTCCTGTTCCATGGAGAGAGATAACTTAGGAATTACCACAAGGGAAGTCATTGCATAGGAAAATACATTTCATGGAGTGCTGTGGCAGAAGTCCCAGCTGAAAACTTTAAAAAGATATGCAACATCTCCTTCTCTCTCTGGGCAGAAGTTCCCACTGAGAGCTGTAAGAACCAGCTCTAGACCTGAATTTGGCATGAAAAACCTTCTTAGACAAATCCCGTCCCCCTGCAAAGAGCCTCTGGATGTACCTGTCACACAGCAATGGTGCTGAGCAGCACCTTGCTCCTCCTCCAACTACCTTTCCATCTTCGATTTGTTGAAGATCTACCCTTGTTCAATCAAGCACACAAACAAAATTGTACCTGGCATTTGATTGCTCCCAAAAGTTGGTATGAAGATGAATTTAAAAAGAAGAACTGAACGCTGGGACTAGCTTTCAAAAACTCTGAAAATTACTCAATGACCCTATGTCACACACCTTCAGGGCTCAGTGTCTGAGGTATCTTTGCAGGGACCTGGAAAGCATATTTGACTAAGGATGTGTGCCACGCTAAAAGTCCACTTCAAATCAATTGTAGGAAAGGGGCATTCTAATAATAAAAGACAGTGTTGAACAGGAGCCATAGGGAGAAATACAGGGGAAAGTTGAGATGTGTCCTGTCAAGAACAAAGCCATAAAGGGAGATAGAGGGGGAAGTGACCACAGAAATACAAGAAAGTGATTGAAATTGCAGAGAAATGCCAGGCAGATATCAAGGGGTGGAAAGGCTGATTCACTAACAATATGAACTGGGCTTAACAGGATAAAAGGACACATTCCACTTCAAAAATATATTCCCACAAGAATCATGCAGATTGAAACATTAACTTCAACATCAGTCTTCCTACAGTACTCATTTTTGTGCCCACACCCACCACAATGGGGGTCCTCATAGAAGGGTCGTGCAGCAGTGACAGACACATCCGGGCTGGGAAGCAGTGAGGAGCTCAAAATTATTGTGCTGCTCTAGGGCACCCCCACAGCTAGCGGGAGCTGAGTGCTGTTCTACTCTTCAGTCACTCTCTTCACATCTTTATGCAACATGTTATTTCATTGCACAGCGAGCGGCAGGATGTGACGATGCATCACACACCAAAATACATTCTTGTAAGTGATGGGTGGCTATTATAAAGAGAAAAAAAATTCTGCTCAAGCTCATTTGCCAGTACTGCTGAGGGGAATAGGTACCTTACCTCTGGATGGGCAAAACCCGTATCGCTGGTCCGTGTCGTAGTCAGCGGTGGTCGCACACCAGAGCCAGCCGTCTGTGCGTCCTGCGGCTGTGCACTCTGCAAACCACTGCCTCTTGTACATGAAGGGGAACACACACGGGGCCCCAAAAGAATTTCCTAGCAGGGTGAAGGTCTCTGAGAACACAAAATGATAATGTTAGTATGAAAAATAACAAGTAAACTAGGAAAAAAGTAAAGTTTATGGCTGAATTACATCTCAAAATGCTTTCCATGGTTCATTTCCCATAATCATAAAAAAAATTGTTTCAACACTTTTTCAGACTTAAGCTGCTGACATATGCTTTAGAGTGCTACCCTGATGTAAAGTAATATATCATAGATGAGGTCTACAATTAAATTCCTGTCCAAGATGCTTTTATCGTCTTAATAAGGCTCCAGAGTTCTACCCTAAGATACTTCTATTTCAAACAATGTTAAGATTCATATAACATGTGTGAGAGCAGGAACTAATATTTATAATCTATATTTCTGGAAAAAGGTAAACATATATTAGACTATCTCTGGTTTTATTCCAGTGACCATTTAAGTATCTCATACAGCGAAGCAGCTTCCACATGCAAGGCTATGAGTTCAGTGTTCAAATATCCTGTGAGATGGCTTTTAGAATACTCATTCTGGATGTGGGAAAGCCATTCAGAACAACCAGACTTCAGCTGATCACAAAAGGTAATTGCACTGGGGCCTATAATTATTTCATGAGCATCCTCATCTGCTGAGTCAAAAAAGCCACGTTTCTTCCACTTAAATCAGTACTTTCAGACCCTTCTCAGCTCACCCATAATGTGCTTCTTTCATGGGGTTATAATTTCATATCCATGTGACTGTATAATAAACTTACCAGTGTTAATGTGTTCTATTAATAATGTAGTGACACAGTACGGTGAGCAGCAGTGACTTTAGAGACTATTATACATAGTGTAAGAGCAAGAATGTATACACCTTTATACTTATATATTTTTAGAGAATATATAGAGAGTACGTGTAATACTTATAATACTTGGAATACTAATGTACTATAATACATAGACTAAAAAATGTGTGTGTGTATAATACATGCTTGCGTATAAATCTAACATAAAATTCAAGATTAAGTACCTCAGTGCATGGATTTTCTGAAACTCCAGTGGTCGCTAAAGGAGTCAGACTAGTGAAAGCCAAAGATCCTAAACACTTTAACATTCACAAAGGAATTAGTGCAAAGGATGAAAGAATCAATTTTCTGTACCTTCATATCCCTGGGAACATAAAATATCCATGGCTCCATAAATCTTCCACATATTCTTTGCACTCAGCCCCTTCTTTAACAAAACGTTATCATGCTCTTCATTGCCAGGACTGAAAAACAAATCTTCTCCTTGGATTGCAAGGAGGCTTTCATTTCTGCATTCCCACCACTGGAGCTCACTTTTTTGATTACAGGGATACAGGGTGACCATGGCCTGATCCTCCTTCGATGGCACCCCCAGGCACAGTTTCAGTTTCACACTCATAAGCTGATGATCTGTGATCCACCTGAATTTTTGTGATTCATTGTCTTGATTGCAAGTGGCAGTTCTAACTGACTGTGTGATAGATGCCTCAAGACAGACCCTGTTGATTTGATTATATATTAAGAATGCTTCAGTATCTGTAAAACAAAACAATATATAGCAAATAATTAATATAGAATATATGTATAGTGGATATGTGATATTATTCTGCTTCCTAATCACGTGAACAAGATGTCATTGCATTCATATTAGATAAAACCATGATATTTTCCAACAAGGTCCAGAGCAACTTCAATTCTACTGGTTAAAAATAAAGCAGACAAGAGAAAGTGTATGTCATGGTTATACGTCACCATATCATGGATCAGTGGTGGGCAGCAGCAGCAGCAGCTGAGGTGAGCACAGCTTGTTGGATGGTTTTATGTTAGTTATGGGAATTCCCTCAGCCACACTGCTATTACCATTATCTTGTTCCAACCTACCCTCAGATACATGGCCTTGTAGACCTCTGATCTCTACAAATTTTTCTCAGCCTGCCAGATCTTACAGGTCTCCTAGTGGGTACACAGCCATCTTTGCTGAGCCATTTGCCTACCCACTCCCAAACCCACCTTTTCTTTCCGTTCCATCATATAAATGTGAGGGAACTGGTCTGGGCTTCTCAGGGGTCACTCTGGGCTCCTTGGCCACTCTGACCTACAAGATCTGCCATCCCTACTATGAGCCAATGAATATAAAACTAGGAATGACTTTGGGAAGCCAATCGCAGTCTGAGAAAATATCAAGGACCAGGGAGTAGCAGTGTCTGACCCTTGCCTGTGCTGAAAGGCTGGTGGAAGTTAGAAGGTACACCTGTACCAGAAATTGGGTCCCTAGCTCTCCAGCCAGTTTCTCTGATCATGCCTGAAGTGTTGGCTTCAAGATAAGGTAGAAGTAGGGAAACTGATTTCAGTCCTGCCGTGAGTTTATCAACAGCCGTTGTGAACCTTGCCTATGATTTTGCTCTGCTGCCTTGTCTTGTGCTTTGTGACCCATCCAGTTGTATTTCCTGCCAAAGCTTGTGGGATTGATAACCAGTTTTGGTCCCTAATACATGTCTTGATCAGTGGATATCATGTTGAATAAAAATGTATTTAAGAGGTTAAAGACATTTCATTAAAAAGCCTGCAAAATATTGAAATCTATATAATTGATAATATAGAGTACACTGAAAATAATTATTCTGGACTGCAGTGAGACCATGGTGATTAAAAAAATACCACATACCCTGGGACAAACTGTGACAGTTTTCTTCTGGAGTTAGAAAGGTGAAAGGATTTAACCTTAAACATTCAGGTGCACAGAAGCCGCCCACTTAACACATACAAGAGGAGCGCAGCAAAAGGGATAGCAGTAACATTGTTACTGCAATTCCATAAGAAATTTCCTAACCTTAATCCAATTTGATTTAAAAAAATATTATTCCACTCACTTTGTCAGTACCAGTGAATTCAGTGAGTCTGTTCAAAACAGTGAACGTAATCTCCTTTACAGCCAACATCTGTATACATATCTGAATATCTTAATGTCCTACAAATATTTCCACATTTCACCACCCCTGGAGTTTTTCCTCCCTGATTTTGCAAACCATTACCCAGACACCAACAGCGCAAAAATCAGAACACAGAAATAACTAATTTAATTAATTAAAAGAAGACATTTAAACATATGTCAGTATTTTCTTAGGTCTGATCTTCTGGGATTATTGAAATGATAATGCCACTATATATGAATAAAGCCATTAAGAATTGAGCCTCTGCTTCTTTCCGTAACCATTTCTTTTTTTCCGTGAGATCCTCACCCTGCCCCTTGCCTGCCATTTAGAGGTTCCCCATCCCCAAACTAATAATGTGCATATTGGGAGTACCACAGAACCACAATCACCTAGAAAACCAGAGAACTGGAAGCACTTTCATGAGAACCTTCACAGGAAGCAAGCAGGAGGCACTTACCCACCAGCTGCAAAGCACTGTGAACGAGAGACAGAAGAAGCAAGAACACGGAGAACATAATTGTAAATGATGTTTCCTTTTCTTCCCTTCAACAAAACCTGGATGGTGAGATTTGCTGGCAATAAAGTCCTGCCGAAGAGAGGACAATGGCCGGTCCGCCTCAGTTTGAGGCTGGATGGTTGGGTAAAAAACTCTGAGTGCTAAATAAGGAAACATTCTGTCACATGCCACATTTCAAAAAAACAAGACCACAGGGCACAAATTTCACCCTCAAAAAAGAATGACTTCTCACTGGGGGCAAACCACGCTTCCTTGGGAAAGCAGGTGGTGCACAAAAGTTTATGTCTCACTACTTTCCCACTGTTTCTCCTGAGGAGACATGGAGCTCGTGGGATCCAACCAACAGTGAAATACTAAATACACAAATTCAGCCTGAACCTTTTAAATCTTATATCTTACCTATGCAGAATAAAAAATTACTCTCAGGAAAACACAGAAGTCTCATATTTTCATGTGTGAGATGAGACAGGATTGAATTTTAGGAGATTCATTCTGCAGGACATTATAAAAATTTCTGCTCTTCTACAGGAGTTTGCCAATATCCTACATTCCTACATAAATGCAACTAGGACACAAGCACCCAAAACTACTTGAAAAATTGTTTACTGTAAAAACAATGCTTCTTTTTCTTGTGAAGTAGGTAAATCTGGTTTGACAGCCATACCAAAGGTCAGTCACAATTTCAGGGAATGCCCCATATTGCTTTTTACCCAGATGAAGTTCCTACTCAGATCCAGCACTCAGCAGTTTGATTTCCAAACTTAAAGATGGAAACTTGAGAAAAACAGTACTCGTAACACTTCTTTCCTGAACACTACAGACTATATAACTGTGGAAAGGCCTGACTTTATTACAGCAGAGTTTTAAAATGGAAATATTTCATTTTGTTTAGAAAAACTTCTAAATGAAAAAAAACAGTCCATGATGTGAGAATATTGTGTGAAGTGTAGTAAAATATTACATGACCTCTGAGGACATTATGGGAGAACTCAGTCCTCAGGAGGGAAAACCACAGCAGGACACAATAAGAGTCTGCAAAGCTGTAAAGTGTTGCTGCATGAAAAAAGGTCATAAATTATCCTACATATCTATTCAGAAAAGGCAAGAAATACAGAAAAAAAGGAAATCAGTTAACAAGGGAGAATTATGTACCAGGGGAAAAAATCCTAACAGTATAATTAAGTACTTGGGCATGTTATTTAGTAGAGAATTTAAGAAAACAATAGGAAAGAAGTTGTCAGAAATCAGAGTCACTTATGCCTCTTTCACCAAGAGTGGTTTTCAGGGTTTTCCATTTTACCTCTCCATCTATGGAAATTATGAATTATTTTCAGGTTTCAGATACACTATATGAAAAGAATCATAGTCACAACCTTGTTATGCAATCTTCAGCCTTAACTTACAAGTTAATGCAGTTCAGCACAAACAAGTTTTGGGCACCTGTGGGACACTGGCAAAGAGCATGACGAGAGATGAGAAACTGTCTCTGGGAAATTGTCACAGGTGGCCCATCTACTTTCGTGGCTTCTCAGCTGCTTTACTAATGGTGGGGGTGGAGGAATGGTCTGCAGCTCCTCAGTCCAATCATACAGCCACAGCTACACAGGCTCAATTTAAAAAGTACACAAATTTAGTGAAAAATAATAATCACCCTTTGGAATAAGAGCAAGAGAAAAGTGCAGGATGTAGGAGAGGGGATTTCAGGCTGAGACTCACTGAGAGCTTCAGTCAGTTCCCCCAGGGCTTGTGGTGGCTCTTCTGTGCTCTGTGCCCAGCTGGGCAGAGGCACCCTCACCCTGGAAATGGCATTGGCTCTGCCTGTCGTATACAGAGCGCTTTCAGCATGCCAAGCACAAGTATATTCCTTTTGTCCTTAAAGTGCTGTAGCAGCTCAGAACAAGGTTGAACTAGAGCCAGAGAGAGTGGGAGTGAGACCTGAAAGGCTCTGGTGTCAAGGACAAATCTCTAAGTCCATCATACAACATCAGCCTTAGACTTAAAAGGGAAGGTGAGACCCAACCCTGCTTTCCTTGGAGAGAAAAAGCAGCTAACTGCTTGAAAATTTCTCATATTTTCCACAATGAGAGATTGGGGAGTTAAAATGGGGACAGCATGCTAAAGCCAGAGAGTAAACTGCAGAGCCAAAAGTCATCACCACCCTGAAAAATATCAGACTGAGCACCAGGAGCTCAGCAGGTCTCAGCCTTTTTTCCTGTGGTGGGGCCACAGGGGACACATTCAAGATGGAAGAGTCCCCGTCTGGGAGACTGCAGCCAAGGGTGCATGTCACAGCTGCACATGTTGCACAGGCCTGCCTGATGACACGAGCATCTCACCCTCAATATTTTGGCTGCAGTACAGCAGGGCAACATATGCTCCATGACTGCTGGTTTGCAGATAGACTCATCAGCCTTTTGTACTACCCTTTAACTGCTTCTTGTTAACTGAGCCTCAGCAGTCATTGGATATAATCAATGTGCATTTTTGGACTATTGTTTAAATAATGGCTAGTGTGAGAAAAAAATCATTAGTCCAGCCATACTTCCTGGATAACTTTATATCGTTGTAAAAATAACTGGGAAAATGCCTGTTCTTTGTATTATCTCTGTGATTAGTCTTGTTTTCTTCCTTTGCTTTATCACTGTTTCCTTTCTTATGAAAAAAAATGTATACCACTTTCCAGAAAGTATTGCTTCAAAATATTTCCCATGGGCAAATACTTCAAGGAGCATCTGGACAATGCTTTTAGTCCCATGGTTTAGTGTTACGGTGTCCTGTGAAGAACAGGCAATTAATTGTCCTTGGTCGTCCTTATGGTTCCTTTCCAACTGAAGGTATTCTATGGTTCTGTTATAGATTTTTAAAGATTTTAAATCCTTTCCATTTTGTAAAACTCCCTACCAAATCTAAATGCCACATTTGACTTGAATACCTTAGAGAAACATGCTGAAGCAGGAAAGTTGGCAGAAAAATGTACATTTCCTTCCCTCACTACTTGTGGATTGGTGAGGTCCAGAACATGATTTTAAATATGGGTAACAAGGGTGTGTGAAAAATTCCACATCTGAAAAATGTCCTAATGCCCAATACAGATTCATGGCCTGACCTATCTGCCAGTCTCTATGGGAGGAGACATGTAGTGACTGAAGTTTCTTTGCATCCATTGCCAAGGAAGACACTGGAGCTCTTTCCCTCCTCACAAACCTTCCAACTACAATTGTATCAAACCTGTTTTCTGAAAGAGGAGGGAAATTTTGTAATTAACTGCACAGAAGCAGATAGAGCAGACATTCACATGGACTGTTACCAAAGGAATTTCTTAACTACACAACTATAAAAAGATCTGTAGGACTTGGTTACTTTCTCTTTTTTTTTTTTTTTTCTGGTAAGTTGTGCACATTAGTTCAAATAAAACAGCAAAAGGAGTTTTTAAAGAGCTATAAGGGCTGGCTTTAATCTGAAATAGTTTCCAGATTTCTTTGCTATGAAGGGCATCTAAATCTCTCACAGCTCTTCCAGGCATTGTCTGAGTATTACAATATCACTGCAGTGCATTTTCCTCTTTTTTTACTTCTTTTTGTGGTCTGAATCACTTTCTGCTCTCTAGGAGCAGAAAGTGATTTGCCTGGGGCTCAGTCATCAGTTCAGTTTACCTAGTTCTCAGGACTGTCTAATGCTGAAAATATCACTTCAGCTGAAAATATCACTTAGCCTGAGCATGCTCTGGGCATGCTGTGTTGGTCACATCATCTGTGTAGAACTGCCTGTTTTGGAGACAAAGACACCTATCCCTTGCCTAAAGTAATCCATATTTAGGCAGACAATAATGTGAGCTTGTAAAGAGCTACAAGGGTGATGTCCTAATTTTGAACACATCCAGGAGCAGAAAAAATTAAAGGTTAGTCTATCTGTTTCCAGCTCTGCCCTTGTGCAATATACCAGATGCTCCTCCCTTCCAGTCAAACCATATCCTCTAATTTCTGCATCTGCACAAAATTATAGTTTTGTGAAGTCTATATGGCATCTAGAAAAATGTTTTCAGTTCTTCAGATACAAGACCTTGTGTCGTTACACTGCACTAAAAACTGCTAGGATGATCAGGGCTGCCTCTAGAAAGTTGGTGAACCCTGGTCAAAGCTTCAAATTCAAGTCAGAGCCAGCTCCCAGCTAAAGGACTATCTAAGGCCACATCCTCTGCAGCCAATGCCATGCATTTTTCAGTTACTGCTTACCTCTAAATATTCATCTAAGTAGGCACATCATCCATCAAAGTACACTTTTTTTTGGGTGCTGTTCGTATCACTGAATGTACAGAGTACTCTTAAATTAGCTGATTTTCCATATTACGAAGCCAATATGCATTTAAAATGAGTTTGGGCTCCTGCCCACAGTTTCAATAATCTCACACTTTTTCTTGGCAGCATCACAGTCTATCACACTTAAGTCTGTTCTGGAAAGCTTCAGTGCAGAATACATTTTTCTTGTTTTACATGAGGCAGTGTCTCTGCATTCATGAGCTTAATACTTCACACCAAAACATAGCATGCACTGTTTAAAGTCTGCTCTTCATTTCCATAGCATTTTGTCAGACACTTCATTAGGAGGCATGTAAACAATGGAAGGTAAGGAAATATTTGCAAGATCATTTCCTATACCATGGACATTGTTTAGTTTACAAAACTTCTGCCCAACTCTGCATAAAACAACAGGATAGGTTAAAGATGAAAGCTAAATGTGATGTTTGGGCTGCAGGATAACCACAAAAATTACTTCTTTTCTTTTTTTTAAGCAGAGTAATTTGATTATTCTTAACTCTTACAGACAAGCTGGAATACTTGGAGAAATTTCCAGTTCTCAGTAAACACTGAGGAAAGCTAGACAAGGTTTGAATGTATAAAAACACCAATGAGTTATAAGTCAGGCAGACTAACTTGAATTCCTGGGAAAGTAGTAGAAAAAGCAGTACTATTTGCTAATCATGAGAAGATGACTAGATAACAAGGAATCATAGTCCTAAAAAAAAGAACAGTAATTAGTAGCTTATGTTGAGTTGGTAGGTGTACTGACAAGGGTTTTGTGGAAAGCTTTGGCACTATTCTGTATGTTAACAGCTCAAATAATGGTAAAATGTACTAATAAATTATTTAAACTTCATGTCATGGTTTAAGCCCAGCTGGTAACTAGGCACCATTAATTAATCTAAATTAAGTAGTGCTCAGGAAAAGGCAATATTGCAGAGCTCAGTAAATGAGTGTAGTCATGTGTCCTTCACCCATGGCAGTGAACACTTCCCCAAAGGGATTTCTAAGTCCAGTTGGGCATGTCCAGCATTCCAGGGACCATTCCCACGAAGCAAGTTGAGCACAGCCATTGCCAGCCTGTTCTGGAGCAACCAAGAGCTTATGACTGGCTGATGATGTGGGCCACTGTTGCCCAGCTGTCCTGAGGAGCCAGCAGCACTGCAAAGCACTACAACATTGTTAGTACAGAAGCTGCCCAGGAGGTGAAATCATGGCTGCTGTTGGAAACTTTAAAAGCATTGTTGGCTCTTTCAGCAGATGATCAGTTTTAGCTGACTTCCTTTAGGCAGGACCTTTTCAGCTCCCTATTTCTATTATGTGTATGATTATAGGTTCCTATTCACAGGATATAAAAAATTCTAAGACCTTTAAGCTTCAAATTACATCATGCCTTCTATTGCTTACTTTAGCATTTGAAGAAAGAAACTGCATTCACGTTTTTCTTTCAGTGGCATCCAGAACCATAGAGAACATGGTTGTTCAAGCATCTTTGAAATCCCTCCTAAATTGAAAATAAGGTATTTTAAAGCTTAAAAATCTGAATTGACACATTGTTTCACAACACAGTTAGTGTGACATGGAAGTGACACATTCCAGTAAGATAACACAGTGTGTCTGTGTACTGGAGATTTATACAATGTTTGTTTGTTTTTATAAGACTCAAGTAAAATGCAAGATAAGAATTTGACAGTAACAGCATGACAGCAGGTTTGCACAATGCTGTGTGTTAGGAATTATAATTGTTATTTTTGCAATTGCCTTGCTGATCTTCACGTTTTGACCATCTCTGAGGAAGGATGCTCCCATGTGCAACATTATCATTTTCCACACACACCAAGTGAAGCATCTTCTGTGCTTTTCTCTCCTCTGCTGCCCCTGTCTATTCACACAGCCAGGCGTGGTATGAACGAAGAGACTGGATCCATTTGTGCTCCTGCATGGCATTTTGCTTTTGCAGAGACCAGTAAGAAGTGAACACCCACTGAGGGTCCCTGCACGTCAGACTGATGATGAAGAGATTGAGGAAAACAGGCAATTGCAGGGGTTAAGGTACTGACAAGAAGCAGAGTACTGAGAGGTAGATAGAAGTCTTGGAAGAGAATCTGGTACTGGGAGACAGTATGAGTGAGTGCAGGTACAAACAGGTACCCACAGCCTCTTGGAAATATGAAGATGAGGAAAATATTTGCTTTTAGCTCCTTTTTCCTTACTTTTCGTGATTGATTTATTTGGATTGTTTGATTGTTGTGGTTTCATTTCACACTTACAATATAATTAATTTTCTGAAGAATTGGAACCCAAATTTCTTGAAACCTCACATCTAGTTTGGACCTGCTGCAACTTTTAAAACCTATTGGAAGCCTTTATCTACTTGACTATGGGAGATGAAAATATGGGAATATTAACCTAGCTTTTCAAGTGGGTTAATATAGCAATCACAGCCACAAGAAGAGAGCCATGGTGAGTGTCTGATATAAGACATTGTCCAAAGAAAGGGCCAGTGAACTATAATGAGTAAAGATACACACATTTTGAAATTAATATTGTCTTATAAGCATCTCTCTCAGTTGTTAGACAAACAACAACAACAAAAAAGTCTGTATTAAATATTTGGTAGAAACTGGATTTGACAGTGGTGCCAAAAGGTAACCCTCTATTTGTGGTACCCTGATAAGCCCAGCATCCACTCATGCCCTGAACAATCTGGCTGCAATGCCAGGCACAGCTTCACTGCCAAGCTGCTCTGAGAAGAATGTCACACAGCAACTGGGGAATCCAGACTTGCACATCTGTAGTCTTGCTAAGGACTCCACTCAGTGGTAAATAAAAGATGCTGCATCTCCAAAGTGCAGCAGCATGTCAGATCAGCTGCTTGTGGTCCACATGCCAGAGCCATTGACCAAGCTGGCCTGGGATAACGTCACTCCTGTCTGCAACGAAAGCCTTGTGCCCAGGCTGATCTGCCTCAAAGGGCAAGGAAGGTGCCAGAGCTCCTCATATGCTGTCCTCGCACCTGCTCTGCCTCTGGTGAGGCTGGGAATGTCTGTGATTGGTCTCCTGGTTTCTCAGAGCTACAGCAAAGTCACTCACTCACTAATGAAGAGCAGACAGACAGCTTTCCCTGAACACAGTAAAAATAATGGGAATATTTTAAAGTATAGAGTAAGGAATTTCTTTCTTTCACTACCATCTCTGTCCCTGTTTCAGCAATTTCAGGACTTTTCCTAAAGCATTACCAGTGATACACGACATTTAGCTCATGTTGTCTACAGACAAATTCACAAAATAGGCTGCCTCTTCAAAATTTCTTTCATTCTTACTCTTTATCAGTAACTGTACTTATCAATCACACTAGCATGAATGTGGCTGTTCATTTCAGGCATTTTTACATTCAAAAATGTATGTGGACTATTTTCACCACTTTTTAGAAGGTGTCCAGTCCTGCAGTTTCTGGGCATGTACATTTCCTGATGAAGTGTAAATACTGGGGCACAGAGTGGTAGCAGGAAGCATCCAAAGACTAAAATGCAGAATGAACTTCATAAAGAATATACAGTAGATGGCTTGAGAAATTAAATGCAAAATTGAAGATTCTTAAGGAAGGAAAGACTGATCAGAGAAAATTTCTTTTAATGAAAGCAATAGTAAAAGATAATACACACACAGAGCTACCATGGCTCCTCACAGAAGGTGGTGAATCTGCATTGATTTCTCTGAACCAAGCCAAAATACTCTACCAATAGGCTCTTTACAAACATCAGTAGGAAGAAAAAAGAAATAAGCCTTTGATGAAAAAATACTTTATTCTTAAAAAAAAAAAAAAATTCACAATAATATATGTTTATCACTGCTGGCTTTCTGGAGACTTATGTACAGAGGAAAATTTTGTAACAGTATGCACTAAGCCTATTAGCCAGCTTATTGATAACTATGTGGACTTTTTGTTTTCTATTCCCTGCAAATCAGAGCAAATCACCTCACATTTATCAGACATTAATGGTTGTTTATTTGAGGACTTACTCTGGAACTACTAGAAAAAATTCAAACCCAAGGTTAATTGCATGCCATTTTCCATATACAGATGAATTCAAAACCACTACATTGGCTCATGAATTCCCAGAGTTGCAAACGTTGAGGCCAAAAGAGATAAATAAAGAGCTACCACTTGATGTTTGTCAACTGTTGGGCTCTTCATTAAATGCCTGCTTTGGACACCATCAGGGATAGGATTCTAGGTTAAATTAACCTTCAATATGACCTGGTTTTAAGCCGTTATTAAAAAATCAAATTTATTGGCTTATTTCAAGTAGACACCCCCATTGTACAGGTTTGATAGGACTCTACAGGGATCCACATTGTCACGGCTGGAGAAAACCTCTCACGGAGCACAAGTCATATGCATTCTTTCCATCAGCCCTTTCTGCTGCTCTTTGTCACTTCAGGACACTCTGCAGATGCCATTTCAAGCACAATTCAACAGATTTTAGAAAGCCATTCAGGATATTGGGATTTTTCCAAGCATGTTTAAAAAAGATAATTGATAGAACTGCTGGGTTCTGACAATAAATTGAATTGATATCTGACTTGAAACTGTATAAAAATGTGCAACATTAAGACTAGTTTCAGTGTATATTGTTTTCAAAACAACATCTGTCCTCCAACTTCTCTGATTACTGACTTTATATAGTCTTTAGGGGATCTTGACAGATACGAAGAACTAATTTAAATTCAGGCAGGACCTTAAAAGATGAAATTTTTGGTCTTAACTGACCTCATCCTTTTCCTTTGGACATTGTAATTAACCCCTATGGTAAAATCTAAGAGTTTTCATTAGCCAAAGCCGCCTACTCAGCTAAGCTAGTCTCACAGACTCAAGGCAGGATCCATCAAAGGGCAGGACACCAGATTGAAGTTCGGGCTGGCCCTTGCTCTTTCCAATAATGCTTTGAGCAGCCTGGGATACATTACCATCCCTTCCCTACCATTATTCGCAGTAGATTATGGCCCTCTGTCCCATGTCTTCTTCTTCTTGTTGCTTTGGTACAGTTCCTGCCAAACGAACCATAGTTCTTGAGCTATGGCAGCTGATAGGACACTACAAAATAGCACTGGTGGAGGCTGCTTGTGGTATCTGTGCTTTGATCTCGTTTTAGTGGGAAGCTTAAGCCTGATGTGGGTGGCAGCACTGACCATATGGCCAACAGTCATGCAGCCAGGACAGCAGTGCTGCTTCCTAAGGTGGTGGCCCTGTCTCTTCCCTGCCTTTGTCACATTTTCTGCTTTAGCTCATCAAAAGTTCTTTATCCTGTACACCACTACTGACCACAGAGTTTTAGAATATTTCACACTGAAAGGGACTTCTGAGGGTCATTTAGGTGAAGGCCTTGCTCAAAGCAGGGCCTTAAAGATATTTACTCTTTTAAACATTTCTCAGGACCTTTTCCAGATGGGTTTTGATATCAAGAGTGACATTTCCATAGAAAAATTTATCTATGTTGGACACACTAAAAGTGAGAACAGGCA
This sequence comes from Grantiella picta, assembly GCA_013397955.1. Lineage (NCBI taxonomy): Eukaryota > Metazoa > Chordata > Aves > Passeriformes > Meliphagidae > Grantiella > Grantiella picta. The sequence goes on along the minus strand of VZRM01003179.1, from coordinate 1,600,746 downwards.
GAAACTCTTTACAAAATTCACTCCAAATGACACTTTAATTGTTTGAACTATCAAACACCCTATGAATAATTGAGGAAAAAAACAACTCATTAATATTTGGAGTTATAAGAAAATACTAAATTTCTGGAATTTAAATTATTCTAGTAGCCAGTGCAATTTCAGTCAAATTATAAAAGTGCACAAGAAGCAATGAAAAACTGTTAAAGGAAGAAAATTCATAGACTGTGGTTTTCTCTTGTGATTCTTTAGGTGAATGCAAATGTCCTTCCTTTTTATCTTTCTTCCTCATTTATTTAAAATCCCTTCCTGATTTGTGTCACTATGCTAAGATTCTATATCATTGAATTTTACATATCCAGTAAAGTCTTTGTGGCATACTCAATTCCTTTTCATTTGTAACCCAGCTAAGAGTGAACAGTTTCACTGTTATGTACACTAAGTGTACCTGCTTTGGCAAACAAACAGTCAGGGAGATAAATGGTCTCCTCTTTCCCAGACTTTTGTTATCTTTGCAACTTGTGGAGATTTCATATTTCTAATTTCCCATTTCCTGTTAAAACTTCATTGTAAACAGATCAAACTCTGAATTGAGCCTAAATTTTGTGTGCTTTTAAATGCATCATTAAGTCAATGTACACAGCAAACTGTGCCTTTGACAGAAGCTTACTTTCAAAAGCAGCCTGACAAGCATGACCATCTCATGTGGCAGCTCTGAAATGAAAATTACTATTACTAGGAGAAAAGGCTACTGTTCCCACTGCCCAGAAACAAAAACAAACAAAAAAAATTCTTGCAACATGGGATGGATAAGAAATCCTTGGGCAGATGGGAGATGTGTAATCAAACCTCATTTTTATTATTCCATTTGCCCTTTGACAGATTATTCACTCCCCTCACTCCCCCCACTAATTACAGACCAATATACCTTTTCTTTTGTCTGTTCTTGCTTCCCACCCACATTGGCCAGATCCAGTTGAATTATCTGCACATTTTCTTCAAACTGAATATGTTCCAGGACACCAGGGGGTGTTTGTTCTCTAACAAGTTGTTTAAAAACAAATGTCTCCACTTTCCACAGTATTTTTGCAGAGAAAGTGCTTGCTGTAAGCTTTCTCTCAGTGGCTTCTTGGGTTGCAAAACAGCCCATGCAGTTCCTCTGTAGCACTCTAGCAGAAACTTCTTCCTTTCCATTGCCCCAGAGGCTTCCCCACAGGTCCACTTTCTGTTCCTCTTAGGAAAATCCCGGGTTCCCTCCCATCCTCTGCACTCCAACATGATGCTCTGAAGCATCACCCCCACCCTGTGCACACTCTCAGGGAAGAAACCATCAACTCGTGTTTCTAGGTGGCTCTGTGTTGTGAAAGATGTCAGGAGCCAGGACAAGGCAGAGAGGCAGCCTGCCTTCTTCCCTGATCCCCAGCTGTGGCCTTTCCAAAGAACACAAGAATACCCAGACAAATAGGAACAAACATGCAAATATCTTACACCCTCCAGCCTCTAGATCCTCATACGCAAAGCATATTTGATCTTCTATCGCTTCCCCATAACCCGGAGTCCTGTCCTCCTGCACTTTTCCCTGCAGCATCTGCTTTTCCCAGACTTCTGCTTTGCCAAGCTCAGCCTTGCCTCTCCCAGGGAAGGCCAGCACTTCTGGCTCAACTCAAACTCCTTCATTTCTGCTTTGACCTTTCCCTTCAATTTTCTTTTGTTGGACACTTTGCATTGTATTTCTGTGTGCAATCCTCTTATCAACCTCAGCCACTATTTCTCACTGCACAGGCCCTTATTCTTCCAGTTGCCAAATATTATTTCCTCCTATTTCTAGAACCTCTGTGCCATCATTAGCCTCTTCTGGTGGACCATGGAACAACTGCAAGTCCTCCATACATATTCCTGATTATCAACTATAAAGCACAATTATGTCAGTCAGTTCTATAAGTAGGTGAGATGGATTTCATCTAAATGTCTAGATCAAGAGTCTGGGTAAAAAGCCGGCATAATGGTTGCACTGTATGCATTCTCCTGAAATGAGAGCAAATATTTCCTCAGAGAAACCAGAACCACTAACCACATCCTAAAAACACTAACCAAATCCTTTAAAAGATTATATAACAGATAGTGAATAGCTGTGCATAGCAAAAACGTGTGCCCAGAAAGCTGGATATGTCAGATAAGGACACAGCTGAGAAGAGACAAAATGAGCACTAACTCTTCCTCTGTCCGGGTACAGAGACATCAGGACAACTTTATGCTTATGGAGCAGTTTACACCTTTCCTATTGACCCCGGAAAATCTGGCTCTTGCTCATTGGAATCTGGCCTGGAGGCACTAGTTCATTTCACAACTATCTATTCTCTTTGTATTTATAGAACTTCCTTACATTTTGCTCCAAATTACTCTTCACTTCCTTTTTCAGTCCCCTGGTTTCAGAAATATAATTGCAAAGGTTAAGACTTGTAGTTCAACAGCTTCTTTTTAGATTGTAGTCCAACAGCTTCTTTTTAGATTCAGATTCAGTGAGGGGCCTGGAGCAAATAGGTACTGATACTGATATCAGCAAACTTTCTCTGTAAATTGATATTCTTTTGGAGGAGGTTCCATTCTTCTTTGTGCATCTGTCTGCCATGACTCTGTCACTGTTTGACCTTACAGAACGTTACCATGGTGAATTTTTCCACAGCTTTTCCTTCCTTAAGGCAGTGACTATTTCTCACTATGTAATAAGTTCAAGTAGAGAATCAATTACTTTTTCAACCCTGTTATAGTTTAGGGATACAATGAAAATAGAAAAGGCAGGACATCTTCTCTGAGATACCACCCTAATATAGAGAGAGAGCAAGGGCAAGTAACTGAGAAACTAGGTGTCAAAATCTTGCCTATGTCGAGAGGCATTTTGTAAATGCTATTTTGTTGCATGTAAGACCAAATCCTGGGTTTGGCTTATTGTTTTTGATAGCCATTTCTTTATCCAAAACTATACATCCTGTAGAACCAATCCATACAAGTCAGACAGAAGGGTCCTTTATGGAAGGTGTTACAAGCGTGGATTAAATCTTTTCATCTGCTCAGTGTTGCTAGGATCTCACCTGAAATACCTTATCAGGTGGTGCACTGTACTGTCAGAAGGAACTACATACCACAGCACAGGGTCTAGAAGGGAACAGCAGAAGGGATTAGAGATCTAGCAGGCATAGCCAGTGAAATGAAAAAGGAAGAACTAGCATTGCTATCAGCAAATACTGAGAGGAGATATAAAAGAGATATCAATATATAAGAATCTGTCTCAGAAACTACTAGAACAGAACAGCACATAAGTAGTCTTAAATTACAACATATTCATTAGACAATATTAGGGTAAACTTTCATGTGTTAGGGATAAAGAAGCAATGAAACACAGTTTCCCAGGTTGGTAAAGATCATTTAAGAACATGTTAGACTAGGAAAATTGGATGCTCATTTGTGTATAAAAATTTAAGTATCCCATCCCTCCTTCCTCTTTTACTGTTATGAAAAATTGTTCTAAGAAGAGACACACTTTTACTTAGAATCAGCCTTTTAATTCCTGTTTAGTCAACCAATGCAGAGTAAAAACTTATTTACATGTATTTCATACAGACACAAAATATTTTAACTTAAAAACATTTAAAATCTGTCAAAAGATTAAAATATCAAAAAGTATCAAATTAAATAAGGACATCTGCTGCACTAAGAGCTTTGAGTCATTTGGTTGTTTGTATTTGGCCTAAAATACACTGGGAAAATGAAAACAAAATACACCTATATGTGACTCTATTTTTAGGATTTAAGAAGCCTGAGAATATACCAGTAGACCAGTATGAGATGCAATGCCATCAGCTCCATCATGACAGAAGTCTAGAATGAGACTCGAAGGTTTAAAACAGACCTGGACAGGAAGAATTTGGTTAGAAATTAGAAAAGACTTTCTAATGGTAAGTTTCTATAGGCTTTGAAAAAATGGCTTAAAAATTTATGAAATCTACACTGGAATTGGAGATCACAGGAATACATTTTACGTTAAGGTTTCAGGTGCGAATTAAGTATAATTCCTCCTTCCTTCCCACACTTTTGCAGCATCCTTTGAATCCCCATTTGACTGTTTAAATGATAAACCGCTACTATTCACAATACATTCCCACCTCTCATTATAGTTGATATTTCAATGCAGATGTTACAGAACTATGGAGAAAGAAATACAATTTACACTTTTCTTTCCATCAGTCATAAACAGAGGAGAAAATGATGTTAATTCTGATATTATGGGCAACACAAAGGGTTTCTGTGGTACTTCAGTAGCAAAAAGAAGATGTGGACCCACAGCACTGGAGCAAGTTGTCTGGCTGAGGCTGGGACCTGGTTCTGTTTCAAACAGGATCTGCAGCAGGTGAGCTTGGACATCCTGCCCTACCTGTGCAATTCTGCCAATCTATGCTGGAGATTGACAGGACATTTTCAGGATACCTACAGGCCTGAACATACTTTTTGGAACATGCTAAGGACCATATTCACACAATTGCCTGTGGTGAACGTGGTTCTTGTGCCTAAAGATGATGCTGGACACACTCAGAGACTGGAGCTGCCTGAGTGTTGACTTACAAAACATAGCTCCAGGTCTATGTGAAAGCTCAACAATCCTCCCAGGTACTACAGTTTGTGAGCAGATCTCTGCATCTGCCTTGCAAGTTTGCTTGTTCCTGCTAGTACAGAAAGCAAGAAGCACTCCATGCAAAATTAAATAGAATTTCCATAGGAGAAAATTGCTTTCCTTCAGAATTCTTGTATGCCAACATTTTAATTCTCTTCAAAATCACACCCAAGATTACCCAGCCTATCAAATTGTTGCCTACTCATTTTCTTCAATATTGGTCACAAGACAATTGGATTCAAGAGTTCCAGGGTCACCACGGTATATGGCGTTGTCAAAACCAGTTGTAAACATTTGTTGATCACGTCTTCTTTTATAGAAACAATACAGTGTGACACCAGTGCCAGCTAGCAGAACGAAGATCAGCATAAAAATCATCCCTCCTAAACCACTTGCTGATGAAGGAGCAGCTTTGTTTGTTGATGCTGTGGAAGACAAAACAGAACAATTGGTACAAATGCCCAGAGACTGTTACACACAACAAATATCTCCCTAAATAAGGAACTGAGTGAAAACAAAAATACTGAACAATCATAACAGCAACTAAAATTGATGCATGTTACAGGTGGATAATGCAGAATTTGGCTTAATCTATTCAAAGGAGCATTGCATTGTACTACCTATACAATTTGTAAGAAAAATAGAAAAATACAGTCTGAGAGAGGATTTCTCATTTTAAACAGATTTAAAATGAAATAATCAGAGACAATTAAATGGGCATCTAAATGAAATTTTCTGGAGGAAATTTCACTTTTAAATAATGAATGCCCATAAACCTATTGAAATTTATGTTTAATGGGCTTAAAAGAAAGCAACTTACCATTATGGACTAGTGAATCATGGGTTGGCTCAACTTCAGCAACTTAAAAATAAAACAATATACATATTATACCATTTGAAAGCAACTGTTCAAAGACAAAATAAATACTGCATGCATAATTTTTACTTTGTGTTCGTAACAAGTTTTAAATACTCATAGATTCATACAATGGTTTGGGTTGGAAGGAACTTTAAAGATTATCTAGTTCCAGCCCCTCTCTGCTTGGACAGGCACACCTTCCAGAGCCAAATTTGCTCACAAGCTCCTATCCAACCTGGCCTTGAGCACTTCCAGGGGTGGGACATCCACAACTGCTCTGGACAGCCTGTTCCAGTCCCTCACCACCCTCATAGTAAAGAATTTTGTTCTACTCATTTTAATTTTAAAGCCATTCCCCCCTTGTCCTGTCACTACATGCCCTTGGAAAAAGTTCCTCTCCAGCTCTCTTGTGGGCCCTCATTAGGTACTGGAAACTGCTAAAAGGTCTCCCAGGAGCCTTCTGTTCTCCAAACTACACAATCCCATTTCTCCCAGCCTGTCCTCATATGTCCTCCAGCCCTCCGATCATCTTCATAGTCCTTCTTTGAACCCAGCTGAGTAAGCTATTTTAAAAGTAGGTTATTTTAAAAGGCTTAAAAATAACCCAGCTGAATCTTTTCTATGCTGGGGGCCCTAGATCTGAACAATGCATGCGAAAGTATATGAAAAATATATGAAAATACGTTTTGACAAATGAGGCCAAATCCTTCAAATATACTTGCTAAAAATACTGGTAAAAGAAGAAAACCACAAGACTAATTACCTCACTATTCATTGCTTTGAACACCTTTTTTGAAGGGTAGGTGGTGCTCGAAGCTTTTACAATTCCACAGTGTAAAACTTGATACTTCACAGTAAAGAACTCCATATTTTACTCTTGCAAAAATGAAAAGCACAATTGTACTTAACAGCATTTTAGCTGAATTTTTAGGCAAATTTCTTTTCCTCCCTCCATGGCTTGGGGAGTATGATTCAGTTAATTGCCTTCAGAACTGCCTGGCTGGGCCCTTCTAAGCTCATGGATGACTCCATTGCCAACCTGCCAAGATGGGAAGATCCACAGGCAGGATTGGTTCTCCACCACATCAACCACATTTGTGTGGTGGATCTGTTTCAAGCCGTCTCCCAGCTGATGTGTGCAAACACAGCTGTGTCTGTGTACAAACAGTGACCCATGAGAGCTGCAGGTGTGCAGATTTACATCATTCTTGTTTTATGCAGCACTGCTGAGCTCACAAGCAGGACTTGCCCCAGCCTGTGGCACTCAGATTGCCCCAGCCTGTGGCACTCAGATTGCTCGTGGGCTGTCATCCAAAAAACCATTAGCCACAAGTAAACAATACAAATTAAATAGAACATGCTGTTTGGTTGTCCTGGCAGGTCTCACCATGCCTCTGTCAGCAGAGAAATGAATTGGGCTCCACTGGTCACCCTCACTTGATGCTCTCTGCTTCCTTGTCCAGCACACCCAGCACACCTCATTGTGGTGGTGCCGTTCCCATCAGCAGCACCTGCCTTCTCTCTGCAGGAGCTCAGTGACTTTGTACTGCTTCCCCTCAGCTTAGCTCTCAGGAGAGTGTCTGCCTTTCTTCCCAGCACTCTCTAGTTTAATCATCTCTTCATCATCCACTGCTCCTTCCACTCTAACCATAGTGACTATGAATGTTCTCTGCACTCTCAACAGGTGATGTGTTCTCCCTACCCCAGGGTCCAATAAATGTCCCAAATCAAAGCTTTTAAACTGAGGTGAGGGAACAGTGACTCATATTAATCTCCAACATAATTTCTCGCCATTTTAAACAGGAATTACCTTGGCTTTGATTCACATGCACATGCATCAGCATCAATGCCTAAAGTGTACCCAGTGCCTAAACAGCTTGGCTTGATATATATTAACCACTACTTTTAAAATAAACCAATGCAAAAATTCAGTACTTACTTTTGGGGATTTTGCAAATAAAATTCTGGTCAACAGAGCAGTAATAGGTCCTCCAGGTTCCGCTTGAGACATCCATGTCAACACAGTGTTCATCAAAAATTACTGTAGGCTCTCCTTTCTCCCAGTTGACATATTCTACTGCACTTTTGTCCATCCATATCCATTCTCCTAAAATCAAATGCATTACCTAGTGAGTGAATGAAGTGGGGAATAATTTCTAGTCTAGCATATCAGATCAGATCTGGAATTTTTAGTTGATTAAATTGGTATCACAGAGCATTTATTTCTTGATCTGGACCACTTATTTCTCACTCTTCTAAGAGCCAGAGCTATGCAGGTGGGAGTGTAACAAATGCAAATGCTCACAAAGTTATCTTCATTAGTGTTAATGGCTGTCAGTGATGTAGAGAAAATCTGTCCAGGCTACCCAAGGATCTTTAGCTGAAGCCTCTGCCCAAGGCTGTGCCTTAAGAAAAGCAAAGCACCTGTACAAGCCAGTATCAAGCATACAGAATGCTCAGGAGATTTTCTTTATGTGTATTCTTTATTAGAGCTGGATTAATCAATTATCTCTGCAAATTGAATCAGCTCTCTCTTTAATCATCTTTTCTCCTGCTGACTGTCAAGCATCTCCCATCAAGCAGGAATAATAACCCTCTTCCCTCCCTCAGGGTGTGCTTTCAGGGCAGCATATCCTGGTATAACTTGCAGCTGCCTCAATGCCACTTCCTCTGTCTCTCCCCTGCAGCTGCACTTCCCTGCTGCCCCTGCTTGCCCAGCGTGGAGCAGAGTGGCACTGTAGGGGACAAGAACAGGAACAAGACACTGCTTTTGCACTGTTTACTTTCAGCTAGAGCTCATGAACCTGGCCCAGCACTGCTGGTGGTGAGAAACACAGACTTGAGCACATGTTGGAGCCCAGTCTAGACTCACTCTGGAGGTTTACCCTCAGAGTCTGCCAAGAAAAACTGGCATCAGAATTACAATGATATAGAATATAGTATCAAATTTGCAATTACAGCAGTTAAAAAAAAAAAAAAACAAAAAAACCCAAACACATGAAACATATTTGGATTAAAGTGAAGGGTTCCACCAAAAATTTATGGAAAAAACCACTGAAATTTAGATTAATAATTCTTTCTAGGCAGCTCGTATGAGATGCTATCCTGTGTTGTTTAAAAATAAATTTAGTTTAACTCAGCATTTAATGACAAGACAACCTTTTGATTAAAATACTACAATGGTTAAATTTCAAGTAATTTGAGTTAAACAAGTCAATAAGAAATATTTTTAGTCAACTACTGCAGTGCTAAAATAAAACCTTTTACAGACAAATATACACTAATGGCAACAAAGATACAGAAATCATAGATCTCTTGGTGGTTTTTGTTTAACATAGTTTAGCAGAAAAGCTATTAAATATTAGTTATTTTTCCCTGATTATTTATTTAATATTTAGCATATTGGTACTATTATGTAGTATGTTAGTGGTACTTAGTATTGACTCTGTTTGTTTAGTAACTATTCTCATCTCAGTATGCATTGTGAAATAATTACCATCAATATTTTTGAACAATCCTATCCAAAACTTTCTGAAGTCACTTGCGAGTGGAGATAAGTAAAGTAAGAGAAAGTTCATTTCAGCTGAATCTTCTATGGAAACCAGAGAAGCACCTAAAAATATCAATTAAATGTTACATATACTTTCAGCAAGAGTTTTCATTATAAATTAATTGTCTCAGTGAAAAAATCATTACACCCTTCGTGATCAGCATTGCCCTGTAGTAAAAACGCTTGATAATAAATTTAAATTAGGTGTAGCTTATAATTGCTATACACATACACACATTACGTATTATCATTTCTGGAGTAAAAAGCCAAGCACACAACCAACCTCTGAAATATCCTAATAAAAAAAGGGCACTTACCCATCTGAATACACATCATGGAAGCATCAGGCCAGCTTTCCTCAGAAGTGGTGTGAACATAGTAACAATGGCCACGGAAGGGAATCCAGGATCTACCACGCTTCGGTTCAGGACACTTCCCGGGAAGCTGTGGTGGTTCACTAGGGATTAACTCTGTTAAGACACACAGGTTTAGTGGAGTCTTAAAAACCAAGGGGAAAATGTATTCCTGCACCACACATCAGTCCTAAAATATTGACATTTATTCCAGGAAAAGGAATACCCCATAGATTTAATTAATGATAAAGTATTGAACTATGCATGACAAACTAGTGACAAACTGTACTGGCTGGAGCTGGTTCTCCAGTCTGCTAAAGGAGGCTTTCACCAGTCTAACTGCAATTGCCCTCAACAAGGCAATTTTTACCTAAAACTTGTGAGGCAGAATGAGAAATGAGTCAGCATACATAAGCGATCTTGACACAAGTTAGTGTCTTTGTGTCTAGACAGTTTCTAGAAAGGTCAGTCAGAGAAGTTGTCTGTACCTGCTCTTGTACATCATACATCCTAATCAATGTAAAAGCAGAATTTATAGCCTATTTCATCACCTGATTAAAGCCAAAATAGAGCTCAAATGAGTATAAAATTCGCTGTGAATTATGATGCACAAATCATAAATTTCTTATATAATTTGAAACATTTGAAAATTGCATGCAATATTTGAGTGCTAAAAAGTTTAAGCAGAATCATCAAACAAATTAATTGATTTGGCTGCTACACTGACAGAAGTTTCTTAGCACATAATATTTCAAAAGGTACTTTTAAATGTAAAAGTATATCATTAATATATTCATAGTTAGGCTAAAGTTGATTGATTCTGTAGTTCTTGACAAACAAGGAGTCGAAAATACCACTATGGCATGTGGCATGAAATATTGCAGCTGTCTTTATGATGTGCATGTGTTGACTGGCCTGTGAAATTAAATGTCTGGAAGTCACACAAGACAGACTGGATCTGAGAGTTATTTCTTAAAAAAGTAAGAGTTTATCACAAGGCATACGCTGTCTATCACCACCTCTGTACATATGGAAAAACAAAATTCAAATCAAGCCATTAACCTAAATTCCAGCCTCCCAAATCACATCTGTCCTATTCAGCACTTACCATTGGACTGCTTACAGAAAGACAAATATGTTTCATTGCAAGGTGCTGTCTTCCAAAAACCATCCAAATCTAAATAGACGCAGGCTCTGTTCTTATTTGGTTCTCCACTGCCCCAGTTAAGATACCTGCTCCTCCTTCTATCTGACCATACATATTGGCCTCCATTCTAAAAGCAAATGACAATAAAGATTATGTCACATACAAGAATTACATTGGAAGAACATTAGGACTGCACTTAATGTATGTAAAAATTAGGCAAAATTGAGAATCACAGTTTCTTGCAAAAGATTATGTCATGAATACAGAAGAAACTGGTCCAGACTTGCACTCTCCAGAGCAGGTAGGGCAGTGGTCCTACAGGTGTTTGTTTAGCATGAAGCCTATATTATTCAATTCACACCATCCATCTCATTCCCTAAATAGGCAAAGGGCCTTCAGGTAACAAATGTGAATATACAGCTGAAGATTTTATCAAATGAGTCCACAAAAACGTGCAGATCAAATAAAGATTGCAGAGAAACTATTGTCAGTATTCCTCTAAAACAGGCTACTCTAGGTATTTAGAAAGCAAATAGAAAAAGCAGAGGTTTCACTGGAGAGAGAGAAAAACTGGGGCTGGACCACAAGCCCCTGCCACCCATGTTAACTGGGCTGGTGGTAAGTCTGTGGGTCTTGCAAGGCCCAACTACCAGAGATGAGCCAAGCATGTATTTTGTCAGTGGATTTCACTAGTGTTTGCAGAGGATGACTGCCACTGGTCACATCCATGGCTTCAGTCACCCCATCCTGTGCAGCCTAGATCCTTCCTCCTGTGATCTTTGGAGGCAGGCTCCCATTCTGTTCTTGGTGCTATTTCCTTTTCTTTGAGACCCTTGGTCATGTTTTATTCCAGATTGCTGTCTCATCCCAGTTTCCCAGTGCTCTCACTGAGGTGTGCCTCTGGTTCCTCTCACCTCAGCACCTGTGTCCGCTCTCAGACCTGTGTCCCTCCAAACTCTTGCTCTACCTCTCTCCACTCAATTTTCCCCTGGCTTCTGTTTCAATAACATCCAGCTACATTACATTTATCCATGTTCTTTTTTTCATGTTAGCTGCTTCCCACTTCAGACCTTTCCACTCTTAGCTGAGTCTGTTGGCAGTCTTACACAAGGCACTGGCTTCAGCTCCAAAACCCAGACTGAGGAGTCCCCATTGCCACAGCCCTGCTCTTTCCACTATTGCCCAGTACAAGCTCTTGTACTGCTGGGCTGTGGTATGAAACAAAATCTTAAACTCACAAAGAAAGAACTATTTTTGACCCAATTTTTTCCTTTGGTGAGCTCCACAGTGTGCCTTCAGAACTGGCACTGCTCCCCCACAGGATTGTGTGGTAGACCATGGAGTGGGAAGTGAGAACTCCATCACCGCTTTTACCACTGAAGCCACTCAGTGCTGCAGCTACATCCTTGGTGGCCTTTGAGGTGTGGGCTGTGGCAGTTCTTGTTTACATTATGGACAAACTTTTAAATGAGTAAATCCCCTCACATGGAGGGAAGTCAGGATCCTCCACAAGATTTTGATTCCTGCCACACATTCATGGATCTCACCAATGGCTCACCTAAGGTAATTCTATGACTATCACGAGCGTTTGGTAGACTCACCATGTTGCTGTTAAGGCCAATCCATACAGGCTGCCCATGCTTTAATATTTGCAACCACAGGAAAGAATCAACATAGGGATCCAGGACACTGGCCAGTTCTGCAGACTGGTCCCTGCAGTTCTTCTCTGCTTTTTCCCAGCTCAGTTTGTAGTCGATGAGTGCATAGCGGTCATCACCATAATTGTTAAAGCCAAACCCTGGCGTTGTGGGTGGGGAGTTTGGCAGTTTGGGGTCTGTAACAAGCCAAAAACGAACCAAAAAGTCAAACTGTATATCGGTTCAGACTTATAACACTGAGAGAAAATCTAGTACACTGGAGCTGTCACATAATTAAGAGAAACTACAACAACAAATTAAGATATGTCCAAACAATCCCTGCAGTGATGAAAGTCACATTTTCATGTACTGTGACAAAATTTTCTAATACTTGTCAGAATGACCTTTTAGCAGAAATATCTGTATCATCCCCAGAAATAAGCCTTGTAAGCGCCACACCTATGCAAAACATATTGTACCAATGTAGGGCATTGAAAGGAACAGTTTCTTCCCTTTTTGCATTATATATTGGCATATGCTGTATTTTTGACAAGGAGCAGGGTACGGTAAACACGCCATGAACAAGGAGAGGGATGTGACTGCTGCAGCTGAAATTCTCGAAGAAAGAATGTAAAGGAAATCAAGCAGGGCAGTTTTAAAAAATAAAGACGTGTCAGTGGTTTTAGCATAACAATAAAAATTTCAGTTTTGAAGATATTAATACAGTGCCCTCAGCCACCTTTGATTACCAGAAGTAGTAAAATACATGATGATACATATATGTATTTTTTTGATTATTTATTGGTCTAGTCCTTAAAATAGAAAAAGTTAGGAGGTTATTTTTTTCTATAAGTTTTTTTCTCCAAAACAATAAAATGTGTGATCATCTTGTTAAAACAGTCCATTGTATAAATGATACTGTTATTAATTTCAGTTAGGTTAGGGTGGAATTACAGGAAAGTCACTTTTAACACCAGTTTGAAATTACCACAATAAATCAGTCCCACTAGAAAGTGGTAAAAGAAAACTCACCAGAATTTTTTTGACATATGTAACTTTTGCTTGTTTTACATCCTTCATCTTTCCATTTCCCTGCCTGTTCAATAGGGTTCTTTATCATATAGACACAGTCATCCTACAAGACAAATGAGATTCACAAGAAAAAAGATGTGCATAGGTAGAAAACATTCCCACTTCTCCTGGATACCCAGATTCATGTATCACATGCAGTCACATACAGATAAATAATATGAAGGTCAAAAAATTCATACAAGCAATGGTCAGGCACATAATATGACAATAAGCCTTTGTGACTCAGCCCTAGGAAAGTTTGCACTTGGATGACAGAGGGAGTTGCAAAGCACAGCACAGAGGCAGGAGGACGTGTCTGGGACTGTCTGGATGTACAGAAGCTCTGTGCAGGACCCTCTCTGTGTGTGCATGTGTGTGGGTTCTATGTGTGTGCTAGGTGTCGCCCACAGGTCTGTGGCTGTTTTCCTGGAGGTTGTGGGGAATTTCTCCTCTTCACTGAAGGTTACCTGGAGAGCTGAATTCCTCTTTCTGTCCCAGCTCAGGACTAGGAAGCAAAGTGCTCGCCACAGTGCAGTAATGTAGAGGTAGTTTGTCAGAAAAAACCTTTTGTGGGAGACATTTCCAAAACCCTTTCTGCTGCACTTTGGACCTTTTACCTTCCTCCTTTACCTCCCACAGCATGAGAAGCTGTGGCTTGGCTTCCTGCAGGAGGAAGCAGCAGCTGTCCCCACCTCACATCACCATAACCTTATCCAAACCCGCTCCTGGCATCAGCCCAGGTCTTGTCTGCAGGAGAAGGGAGTTGTATGTGAAGTGATTTCTGGAAGGGAATGGTCACAGCCTTCTGCAGAAAGCATAGGCACATGGGAGATGGGGAAGTCCTGGAGATCCAAAAATTCAGCTCTAGCCTGATGGCAGCTGTACCTCAAAGAACTTGTTTCCATTTTAGCTGAATTTGAAACAATTCTCTTATGAGAAAGAGAGAAACTTGGTAAAGCTAGCACAGGAGTATAGAAATAATACTATTGGGCAGTATTCTACATTAACTATTTCACAATTACTGAATAACACTGAGTTTTGTCTTACAATTGTACACAAAAATGTATAGCCATGCCAGAAGCTTTAGAGCATATAGAAAGGATCTTTCAGAAGGAATATTAGAGGAAGATAAAAATTAGAAAGGAAGACCCAGACTCCCTCTTTTGAGTATTTTGTTCAATGCATTTATCTTGACAAGCTCACTCCCAAGAACTCTCAATATGTGCAATTATCTAATTATTTTCATCAAATCTAAATAATATTCACCGCATCCCAAAATTATATAGTTTATGCTATGGTTTATTTAAATATCCTAATGAGTCATGGTAAAGTGAGGGAAATCACTCACTTGTCTGAGTTCTGCATAATACTTCCAAAACTCTCTCTGGACTCATACAGAACCATGACAAATACAGAAGTTGAGAAAATGTGTGTAGATAGATCTCCCACATGGATAGTCTCCTTTTAAAATGAGGCTTTTTAAATTTATGAAGATTTAAAAATCTTCATAAAGGAAAAGACAGAAAATACAATAGTAGCTACATGCATTTTGTTCATCCACCAAAGTTGTAATGTTTAAGTGACAAATAGACATTGATGCTTACCATACTATAATAACTTCGGGAACCTTTTGCCCAGTTTGTATAATCTACTGAGCTTCCATCTGTCCATAAGTATTTGTGCTCCTGATTTATGTCATTCAGTCCAATCCAAGCATCTGTTGCAGCATTTTTTAAGAGGGACATGAGGGAAGCTGAAGGGAAAAAATAAAAATTGTATGAGGAAGGAAACTGAATGCACTCTTCCCCAATACCACAGAATTTAGAGTGCCTGGAAACAGGATGAGTTTCCTCATTATAATAGGGTGGCACTCCAATAACAAAAATAAAATTAATATATTTGAATAGATTTTTAACGTCAATCATCTAAAGTTAAAATCAGAAAAAAAGTATTTACAAACTCAAAGGTGGACAAATTTTTAATAAAACAGGAATTTATTTGTACACTCTTCTATGTTGTTCTTCATCTGAGGAAGCATGGAAAATGTTCTGATGTATTACAGAAATTACCATGAGTACACTAAGCCGTGGCACACAGAAACTGAGTCCACAGACTGTGCACTCCCTTTTCTTCTTTGGTAACTTCTTTGTTAACCTGACTTAATAACTTCATTTCTAAACAGGCATAACACAAATAAAACTACTTCATAACCAAGTATATATGAACAGGAATCTCAGCTTTGTTGAGTGCCAGATGCTGCTGCCCTTAGCTCCTGCCTAGACTGACTTTCCACCAAAATTATTTCCTTCCTCTGCTACAGAAAAGAAGCAAAAAGCACTAGCACGGATAGAGTGAGGTAGGAAATGGTCCATGTACAGCACTCAGGACCTGAGGCAGCACATCCATGGAGCAAAAATGAGGCCTCTTAAAAAATCTGCAACACGCTGAGCAGCAAGAGCAGCAGGTGCTGATGTCCAGCAGAACCAGGGGAACAGGGGGAAGCTGGGGGAAGCTCCAGCACTGCCGCCTTCTGCTGCCTGAGGATGTGTCCTCCCCTGACACCCACAGCATGAGGCTCAGCAGCTAGGTGTCCAGTGATTTGGGTTAGGATACTACTCCTCTTATGTGCTATTTTTACATAGAATCATAGAATCATAAATTGACCTGAGTTGGAAGGGACCTCAAAGATCATCTAATTCCTCAAAAAACTAAAATGTGGGCATTTAATTATATGACAAGCCTCTAATAAAAATTTTAATATTTCAGCAGTGCATCTTACATTAATCCCCAGACTATGATTTTAAAAGTTAATCAAGAGACAAAAACCTAAGAAGCATTTTTCAAAGGGTGCAATTTCTCATTTAGCACAACTTCGTATTAATGTGGAATAAATAAGAGTGTATGTGGCAGGAGCCATAACATCTTTTTTAATCTTTTTGTCAGGAATTACATGGTGTCTCATCAAATGTCAAAGGTCAAAACATTGATACTTTGTACCTTGCACTTCCTTTTTTGATATAGTAGCCAGATTTCCTCCAAGATCCATGCAGTTGTTCCGTGCAGCATGCCATGTCAGTGTATCGTTTTCATCTAGGCCAAGTACCTTAAAACACTAAAAAGAGAAGTGTGCCAAATCTGAATCTAGATGCTGTTTTAATTTCTAATGAAAACATCTCTGTTTGTGACAAGATATGCTGAATATTTTGAGTAAAAAGGGCGGTTAGCTCAGGTAAAAGTACTTTTTATAGCTTGTCTTTGGGTTTTAATGGCAGAAAAGATCTGTACTAGAAAATCAATCTAAAGCCCAATATTTAACATATACTTAAAGAAAGAAATATGTCAGTCTATCAATCTCAGCAGAAATTGTATTAAACCTTCTGAACAAAATTCTGAGGTGTGACTTTGAGAGAGAAGCGCTGAAAAAGACCACAGAAAACAAAAAAGGATAAGATATGTTATTGGAGAAAGACATCTCATCTTCTCTCACCTTATTTGTCAAACCAGGTTTGGTTCTCACAGGATAATGACAGAAAGACAGTGATTCTGACATTATAAAGAAAGCCATGAATTTTCCATTTTTTGTAATATGATCTTATGAGATTTAAGCCATTAGAATTAGCTTTGTCAGAGTCAAACAACCTAAATGTGTTAACTAAAGCATGCAAGTTGAACAGGCAATTTGTGGAAAAGCTGAGCAAAATAGAAGGTGGTATATAAATACTTAGGGAAGAGTCAAGGGAAGAGCCTTTGAAGCTCCTCTTCCAGGAGGTGAGGAAGAAAGAGATTTTAAATTGGGAGAGCACTGTGAAATGGAAGACACTGAGTTTGTGACTTTTTCTCAGGACTGAGAGAGGGAAGGAAAAGGAAACAACAGGCAGCATATCTCAAATAATTGACCTCTATCAAACTGAAATATTTTTGCTCAGTCGAAGGGAAGGCAGACAGAGCTAGAAAAAACAATGCAATTGAGAATTATATTCATTGTTGGGTGTATTCTAGCTACTAGTATTGTGGTGTACACTGTTGTTTTGTACCTTTTATAGGTTCATTAATGAAAATTTATGGATTTTTAATTCATACAGTCTCTTATCCTGAAGTTTTGTCTTTTGAGAGGGCAAAGAGGGATTGCACATAATAAAGTGCAGCAAATATTATAGCTGGATTACTTAAAAACTTGGATTTGTTTGATTATAGAAAAATAAACAGATAAATTTGCTCAAGAGAAGGTGCCCCAGTGGTTTAAGAGCCAGTGCATGCTGGGCAAGGGATGGGTAAGGGTTCCAGGCAACGTGTGAGAGCCAGATAAGCTCAGCACAGTAAATGAAGACATACATTTTTGCTAGTGTTTTGTGTTGCCAAAGATGGATGAGAAACTTCCCCTGCATAGAGCTTTTGTAAGATGAAGCTTTCTCCTTGTATGTCTCAAGATCACCCTTTTAAGTGCTGTGATCCCAAAAGAGGCTGCAATTTCTGCTTCGGGATTTGTAATTTTAAAGTCTTTAAATACACACAAACAGAACATATTTTGTGCTAAGTGAAAACCCTGCTACAATTGCAAAACTGATTCAAATATGTTTTTCATTCTGCTCTTTTTAAAATGCAATATATTGACATTTTATACTGCACCTTGTTATCAAAGAGGAGCCAGTCATCCTGACACCCACCCTTTGGTGGTGGTGAAGTGGGAACAGCAGTTGGACGGACAGTGTCATTAAGCCTTTCACAGATGAATAACTCAACGCTGCCACAGTTGAGATCATTCCATGTACCTGAAAGAAAATTAGAGTTTAAAAAAAAAAAAGCAATGAGATTGAGATAAAAAGTGTTATTTCCTATAGAAATCTATCACAGGAAGTAAAACTGGTTACAGTAATTGTATTTCTCTCCCCAGGAATAATAATTGTCTGTTGCTTTGAAATATTCAGATTTCCAGCAAAATTTAGAATAGACATAATTTGTCTAGAAACAGACATATTTCAGTATTGCAAAACCATGGTATTGACAAAGGGGAGTTTTAGTTCAAATACTTCATTCTCTGAGATCTGTACGTTCTCTGGAATCACTCTGACTATGTAAGGCACTCAGTCCTAGTTACCTTATCACCTGAGCCTCTCACAGTTTTGGAGTTTTCTGGTGTCTTTTCTGCCTGTTGGAGTGTGATCTAAGAGTATAACCTTAACATCATCATCCCCATTTTACGGATGTCCAGGAGAGGACAGAGGGTAAAATGGACAGAGGTTAGAGGAGAAACTACACTGACTCTGCCAATTGTCTGATCCTTACCTGATTTGTTCACTTAGGAATTTTCTGACAAAATTGCAGGTGTAATTCAATGTGTTATCTACATAGAGTTCAATTTTTTGAAAGTACATAAATAAAAGGAGAGACTACAATTTATTTTCCTTTGCTTTTTGAATACTATGAAACATCAGCCTGCTCAGTGTGATAACCCACCCAGCCTTGCCCCTGCAGCCCTCCTGGGCCAAAGCCACATTTTGCAGATTGAACACTGCCACTGCACCCACCTGTATGGGTATACATCACCACACAGTTTTCATCATTATTGGCAAAATTGGGTTCATTTGGAGCCCAGGCAACATAGTTCACTGGTGTTCCATCCATCCACCTGAAAGAGGTAATTTGAGGGAATTCTTAGTTGTATTAGTTAACATTTTTTTGCAAAGGACACATTTGAGCTTTGTATTTTAAGTTTCCTACATCCTAGCTTACAAACACATTTTTCTCTGCTGAAAGGAAACCAAGACTTTCCACTTGGAATTAATCAAAAATATTTTCATATCAACTGCCTACTATGTTGACTTGGACCAGGTCTGAACTAATCATCTTAATTGGTGATTCCAACTTTTCTTGGTCTCTGAACATTGATCGTGTGCTAGAAATGCACCAGTCTAGCACTGGATCTGGCTTTCTCCGGAGCACCTGAGCTTATTTTAGCAATTTTCTGGGTCAAAACAATAATATAAGATCTTGTAGGGTAAGAAAAAGTCTTGAACCATGTACTGGGAACCACTTGGAACCATTTTGTTTAGCAAAGGAAGTCTTTAATATTATACACCTATTAGCTTCCTTTTTTTTTTTCTTCAATTATGCAACAACCATTTCATAGCTTGGTGATCCACAGGGATTTTCAAAAAGTAGCCAAGAAAAAACTGAAAAGCCTCAGTGTGCTGGAAGTCAAGTGATGATTCAGCCAAGACTGCCAATCTTCATACAACAATAGCTCCAGGAAAACTAAGTGGTTTTCCAGTTTCAGAGACTAGGAAACTGCATGCATGTTTTTGCATGTAAATTACAGATTCAGAATTCACCAGGATGCCTAGCTGCTTGCAAATGTCCTGAGTTAAACTGGAAAAACCAATACCTAATAAGCAGGGGGAAAGGATACAAAACAAATAGTGGCACCATCATCCAGCTGGGGAGGGAAAGAAACTAGTGAGTGAGCAAGGGAGGGCTGGGAAAAAACAGTTATCTGTCTGAGCAGTGGATGTGACATAGAAAGCAGAAGCTCCAGGAGTTGAGACTATGGAGTCTCTGTGGTTTGTGGTTTGTGGCCAACAAAGGCAACCTGTGACAGCAGAAGCAAGACTAAAATGCAGAGGCTGAGACACATCTGATCAAGCTTTGAATCCAAGAAGAATGCACTAGAAAAAGACACAGCAGGAGAGAAGAATGCCACAGAAGACATGTCTGAAACATCTAAGGCTTCAGGGGATGCTTAAGACAATTCCAGGGCACTTTTGTTTCCAAAGACATTTGTAAAAGTGTAGTGACTCTGTGCCACTTGAAGCTGTCCTGCCCTGAACTCTGAAAGTACAACCATCTGGAAATCCAGATAAGGGCTCTCCAGTATTGATATTTCACCTCTAAAAACCACTTTGATGCCTCTCACTGCAGGTTTTTAGGGTTCTTTTTCTTTGGTCATTTCAACATTCAGTAATGCCTGCAAGTACTGTCTGAAAAATGCTGGAGACCTCCAACCAACTTTTTTCCTTCCCCTAATAAAGAATAGGGGATGATGCCTCACTTACTATGGCCAAACATCCCATCCCCGGAACACAAAATCTGAGTAAAGAATCAAAACAGGTGGAAACAGATAGAGAAAATAGGATGGGAGAATTGCTTTGCTGAGGAGCAGAATCCCATTTTAAAACTTTTTGTCAGGACATGGCTGTAGACAGGTTATGTCAGTCGTTGAATTTCAACTCTCTCCTAGAACCAGCCATGTCAAATATTCACGTTTTGAGTCTGACAAAACTAATTTGTTTTTACTTACCGGAATGTTCTGTCAAGGCTCACACTTAAGCCAATGTAGAAGTTACTTCCCCAGTCTTTATAGAAAATCTAAAACAAACAAACAAATTAAAACATTTACTGAACTATAATAAAACAGATTTCAAATGAAGTAAAAAAAAGTTCAAAAAATGCTGTAGTTTCAGTTGTACAATAGCACAGCATATAATGTGCAGGGAGTTGCTGAAGTTATATGCCCAGACTGCAAAATGCAAGATTTTCCTCCAATTTCCAGTGTATAATTGGAAAAAAAATCAAGTTTATATGAAAAAGCAATGGGGAAAAAAAGGCTATGTTAAGAAGGTAAGAATGACCTCTTAATCAGGCTTATAGCAGTATTTTTAAGAGTTTTAGGAAAGCATAGTGAGAATTTCCTGAAAGACTGCAAGTAAACCCTGGGGTTTTGTACCTAGTCATGTGGAGGAAAGAATGTAATCCAATTAGATTTTAATAGTAGGAAACTATTTCCAGAACAGTATATCATCATCAGGTAATTCTCTTCCTATTAGAGAATATCCTAACTTAAACCTGTTAATGCAAATATGAGATCTATTTTGACAAAGAGATTTTATTGAACTCTGTGAAAAGAATTGAGTAAACAAAACAACACAATTAGTAATTGCAGCTTTCAGCTAAACAGAGCAAGGCCTTTGAAAGTTGCACCCTGAGAGCATTCTTGAAAAGAGGCTGAGAATTTGTCTACATATAGCAATTTATCAAAATAATTATTATCATAAAGCTCCTAAGTAGATAAGCCCATGGAAGGATGAAAAGTGGCACTGATTTTTTTTTTTTTTTTTAAATTATGAGTAGTGGTTTCTAGTGTTTCACAAACCAGCTGAAAAAAGGTGCCTCAGTTTATAACAAAACAGTACATTTTGGAAGCAAACATGTTTCTTACGTATTTCCAAAGAAAATTTTTTTCACTTTCAGTCTCAATGACAACAAGGTCACCACCATGCTTCTTGCAATAGCCTCTGGCTTTTTCCATAGACATTGCTTCTTTGCTGAAGTAATATTCCTTGTGTTTATATATTATCCAGTCATCTTCACCAACAACATATTCATAACCTGCAAATTAAACATTAAGTAGTCTGTAATAGAAATTAACTTCACTACATGTTAATTATTTTTTTTCATTAGAAGCATGAGACTTACTGAATGTGGAATTAGGCTCTGGTTTCAGTGAGGCTCCTGCAATATAAATCAACATTTGAGTACATTATGTTTCTTAGCTCTATCTCAATTATGTTTATAGAGTAGTTAGCATTTTAACTCCAAGTAATAATCTTAAGAGTTACTCAGTGTATGTTTATTTTTGTCACAGAATTTCTCAGAGTATCTGAAGTGCTACATGCAGCATGACAGAATGTTAGAGCTGTTCATAAGTTAAGCTTTCAGAAACTGTGCCCAAATTAAGGCTGTTATGTTTCACTTCCCCAAAGTGCTACATACACATCCCGAGCTTGCCTGAGTATTTCATGGATTAATTAATAGTTTTCAACTGCTTTTACTGAAATGAAGTGTATTAACTGTTGTATTGTGATTGATGGCACAGCTGTCTATAATACATGCTGATAGTGTGATATGACCTGGGAAGGATGTTCTCATCTACCTCTAAAAGTTGCTACAGGCAGGAAGTTTTCTTACCTTTTTTAATTTGGCAAATGTAGTCCAGCATGTGTTCACAAAATAAATCATTCCAGTCCATATTGAGATAGCCAGTAAACACACCACATTTTTCATTCCCATCATAATTGTTTGGTTCTCCATGTGACCACTTTTCAAAATTTACCTGTAGTGGAAACAAAACTTTGTTACTATTTGCCTTTTAAAAGGAAACAATTGTCTCGTAATATCCCATTAAAGAAGAATGTACTTTATTTGATTTCATGGTCCATCTTGTTCTTTAATGCCAGACCTTTTAAGAAGAAGTACCTGACCCTTGATAGCATAATAATTCATCAATGTGTTTATAAGCTGTGCTAGTAAGCCAAAAATTTCTTCATCTGTTTGTTAACTGAAGAGTTGATGTTCTCCTGTCAAGCTCTATAAAAAAACATGCTGTCTGATTTCTGGGTTGTTTATCCTACTCAGATGTTCCAAACTAGTACAATCCATTGGTGTTGCCATATGGCCTTGGACCTGGCAGATTTGATCTACTTAAGACAAGGAAGGCAGCAAAGCCAAGCTTGTGTAGATGTACAGAATTAGTTCTTACAGCAAATGACAAATGGGAATATAGATATTTGCACAATCAGACTTACTTAGATCAGGAGCGATACTCCTTTAATTACTGTAAATTTTGTATTTTTATCTATAACTATGAAATATCAAAAGACTGAAACTAAAACTAATTCTTAGAGAGGAATCAGGTACTAAAGACTTAATGTCATTCGCATCTTTTATATGAGTCATGAGAGCTGTCTGCCAAGAGATACATTAAAAAAAAAACAAACCCTAGTCAAAAAGCTGGAATAATAAGTTGTGTACTCACTGGTGAGCCATCACTCCATGTAAATCCACCATCAGAGTCCAAGGAACTTAAACCCATCCAGTAAGAATAGTGAATATAACCTCTTTCTCTGAATGATTCCAAATATAGACAATCAGACACAGCATGAAACAGGGAAGGGGAACGTATAGCATTACATTATTCTCAGTACACTTGATACTTCAAGTATAATTTGTGAAAGTCATGTAATCATTCAATTGGCATGTGGGGAAAAACACCCTGGCACTACTCGTGTAAGCAGGCAGTGAAACACAGAACTTTATGGGAAAGATCACAAATGTTGTAAGTCTGCAAATACTGCGTTAAATGAAAATATATTTAAAGGTCTTGGTTCCACCAAGTAGCTTAGGCATCTAAATTCAGAGCTCTCTGCACTCATGGGCTTGACTTAAACATTTATATTAAGTACATCAATAGGTCAGGCTTTCCTAAGTCTTTCAATTTTCCCCCTCAATTAGGTAGGAAACCAGCACAAAATATATTCTTTTAATCAAGAGTATTTTATCTACTGATCAACTAAAAATGAGCTAAAAAGATCAGTTTTATCTCTTTGAATTAACTTCAGTTGAAAACAATTATGGTGATACTTCTCTCAGTTTTGTTTACATTCATGATACTTTAGTGCATGGTACCACTTTCTCAGAGGTGTGTCAAAAAAACCTTTTGCTCACCTCTTTTTACCCATTTTTTTCTGCTACTTTTTACACCATCTTTGTAAAGTAGAAATTGATCACCAGAAGTACCTTATGTCTTTCAGAAAGGTAATTTTTAATTATTTTTCTTATATTTAAATGGTGGACTTCGCAGATACTTACAGTCTAGCTATCAGGTTTTGTTCTTCTTCTCCGTGGATACATGCCAGATCTCCTCCAATGGTTCTGCAAAAATCTCTTGCTTCAAACCATGTTCGCATTTTTTCCCTTCCTCCCTGAAAAATCTGTAAAAAGGGGGCAACTAAATACTGTGCTGGGTATTACAGGTATTTAGAAACACAAATATGGGCTTCTGTCTTTATTCTGATCTTTTGGTCCAGTTCTATTACTTAATATTTAGTTGTTCAGCCATAAACCTGTGGTCATCTATCAAATTTGACTATTGCGACTTTGCTTTTCCTGTCATCTTGGAGTTCCTGTCGCTCCAAATTTCACTTCCATGCACATACAGCTTTTTCCAGCATTCCCCAGCCACACCCCCTGGGGATGGCTGGAGACACGTTACCACAGACTGTCTATCAGGTCAGCAGGGAAAAATCCATCTTGCATGCATGCCCAAAACATATTCCTATTTAAATGGCAAGCATTTGCATTTAGAAATGAAGCACTTACCTTGAAGCAGTAGCTGCTCTGAGAAGTGGACTGCCATCCCTCAGGGCACAGCAGGCGAGGATATGTTGTTGGAGGAGGAGGAGGGGGTGTCACTCCCTCCACCAGCTGTTTGCAGAGAAACGTGTTTGTTTCTTCACAGTTCAAAATATCCCATAATCCAGCTGAAGTTCCTGTTGCCATAGCCACACAGCCTGCCTCCTCTCCTTCACAAAACATAAAGATGTAAATCTTATTAGTGACTACATCTTCCCAAAACATGCGCTGGTTACTCAAGAGTAACCTGTTCCCATTGTGTTTGGATACCAATAGCTCACAATAGCTCACGTGCATTCTCATTAATTTATTAAAAGTTTTTTTTAATGTAAGTTCCTTTTACATTATGCTAGAAATCACTTAAAAATACCCATCAAACAGCAAAAAGTAAATGATACCAACAGACACGTGCAGTCCCAAGTGATCGTCTGAAAAGAGCTATCACAATCCTTGATTTAATCCCTTCAGCACAAATGGAAAGTTGCATCATCCTTTCTGCTGCTTTATGCCAGATGAGCTTCTAAACCACTTTTTAGCTTTCAAACCATCCCTTTGTGGCTCCCCAGAGCAGGAACTCAATGGCCCCCATGGCACTTACCAGGCATTCCCACATTCCAGTGAGTAAAGGTGACCGGATCTCCACTCGCCCACTTGAATGTTCCCTGCTCTTCCACGTCTGAAAGACCAATCCAGAAGTATTTTTCTGGTTTGAATCCAATTATGGAGGTCAGAAAAGCTTGTTCATATCTGTGAATAGTAAGCACCAAACTGTTGTATCACATTTTGTCAGAATTTGTTCATTTCTTCAAACAGTTCATAGCAGCAAATCTGACAAAGTTAAGGTGATTTGTCAATGTGTATGAAATGAAGCAAGAGTAATTATCTTACTTCTATAGTTCTAATTATCATACAAGATAACTTTTAGTTTATATTTTGCTAATGTAAATTATGTCCAGACTTTAGGATTACTCTATTCACCTTTCGTGCTGCACAATGAACAACACCAGCCAAACAATACTTGAGTTGATGAGTATATATTTCTCATTCTGTATAAATTAGAGCTACAGAGTTTTACTGAGCTTTTTGATAAGGTCTCTATCTTTAAATCTTGTTAGTGTGGGGAAAAAATCTACTTTTATTTTAAAATGGGCACATTTCCATATCTGGCTGTTTCAAAGAAAGGAAAAAAAAGGCTGAAAACTTGAATCTAGAAGAAGTAAATAGTTCTATGTTTATCTGTTTATTTTTAGTTCAAAAAGTTTTAAATCACTCTGTCAGTCTGGTGTTGGTGTGCAGGTGACACAGTTTTTTAATTCCTGGAGGCAACAACTGTGTAAGTGTGCAGTAGCAGTGTACTGAATATTTGTATTGATGGCCTAAAAGCCCCTGATGTATTGTGCAGTACTTCCTTAGCTCTACCGGAAATTTTCCTGGGAAAGAGTGATGTCACACTAGATAGACATTATACATAACTGCTAAGTAAGAAGAAATTTCTGTTTAAGTCTTCCATCCTGGTTACGCACATTAAAGGACAAGAACTGTATTTCCATACCTGTCTCTCACGGTAGCCAGGTGACCTTTGTTTTCTTCACAAATTTTTTTTGCGTCTGAAAATGTTGTTGGCATCTGCCCCAAGGAGTAACAGTAAAAGCCATGCTTCATCCAGCCCTGTTGGTGTCGAAGCAGAGATGTGCAGAGAGGCTGTCAGACTGCACAGCTTTGTACACTTCCAAAAGCCACGTTAATACCACACCCCAAGTCAAAACTGATCTCAGAGGCCATGAAATTACACTTTTCACAAGAGGATAATCAAACATAGCTCTTGCGACCATAGCTTTGTGTCTTGTCCCTTGATACAGGACACACAAGGGGTCTTTGCAAACAGTGAGCCTTGGTTATGCTTTGGGGTGGCAATCACAGCCACAGCCACTTTGCAGCTCCCTGTGTAAAGCTTGCTTTACCTTCTCATTGCGTAAGTGGTGTTGCAAGAGGTTACAAACAATTTGCAAAACAGTCAGCTCAAGTATTCCTGATTCCTGTGGCAGATTGGTTGAACTGAGAAGGCGTGCAGCCCATGACACGAGTTAGAGCCTGAAAAGAATGTTCTGCAGAAAGTGGCTTTCATGGCTGCAGTGACCAGTTCTGCTGTAGGAGAGAGCTGAGCGAAGTACACTTGTAAGGGAATAAACAAAATGAGTCAATCTACATTTCCGTTAAATAAAGCAAAAGTTCCCCTTTTAGTCTAAGAAGTATCAATACATATGAAATTAACAGTTTTCTAGGTTCCAGCAAGAACAGTCAAAATAATTTGTTTCTGACATAAATACTGTCATGGGAGTGAAAGTAGTATGCAATGACCTTTTGCTGCTTTTGTTTTACACTTACTTTCTGGCAGCCTGGGTAAGTAACTTCAACTTCCCCTGATTCTTCAGCCAAGGGTTTCCTTTTACAGATGTAGCCTAATTTCATTCCACAATGACTGTCAGCCCAGGATCCATCCTAAGAAGAAACCACAAAGTGAAGTGAAAGCTAGAGACAATTCAGATCCAACAAGAATATTCACCATCGTCAGAAAGAGCCCTTCTCTCTTCCTATGGCTGAGACTGTTCTACCTCTCTTCCTTGCCTTGGTTTCTCTCAAATTCCCAAATACATACAGTAAGGGCCACATTTCCTTAGAGATGTGAGAATGAGGGCTGGATGTATTAAAGATTCAGGGACTGATGAGAGCAGGAAGGAAACATGTGGTTCCACTCTATTCTCACCAGCATAGATGGTTTGTATTATGTTTGTATAACCAGATGACTATGGCAAGGAAATGCTGGATGAACTAAACAGAAAATATGAAAAAATGTCTTGTGTAAGTCTTTTTCAACAACATGACATATTTTTTTAATAATGAGTATAAAACGAGATAAAATTTGGACTTTGTGCCTCCAAAGTAGCTCTAAAATCCATACATTTTAATTGTTTTAGAGGAAAAATGAGGAAGTCCCTGGTCCAAAAATCCATTTCTCTATGATCAGTCATGTTCAATTTGGATGATGAGCTATTTCAGGAGGGAACTGTCTCAGAGAGGACCAAGTCTCCATGCAGTGCTCTGCTTATGGTGCTCCATCACTCACCTTCCTAGATCTGGTCTCGAGTCTCCCTTCACAATAAGATATCCTAAATTAAACCAAGCTCATAAATACTTTTAAAACTATCATTCCTCATTTTTGCTCCTTTCTTGCGGTGCTGCTTTTTTTTTTTTATTCGTAGATGTTTTCATTTTGGGGGGCACAAAGGACAGAAACAAGTGTGAGAATTTGAGATGGATTTTTACCTCTCCCTTCATAACGATGCAGTCTGCTTTATTCCAAGTGTGGGCTGGCTCTCCACGGTGCCATTTGGTATAAGTCACAGGTGTGCCATCACTCCATTCAAAGTACATTTGAACCCTGAAGTCATTTAGACCAATCCACAGCTCATCATCTGGCTCTGGGAACACAAAGATGATTGTAGGTATGGGTATGTTTTATAATGATCTCATATATAATGACA
The DNA here is from genome assembly GCA_013397955.1 of Grantiella picta. Classification (NCBI taxonomy): domain Eukaryota; kingdom Metazoa; phylum Chordata; class Aves; order Passeriformes; family Meliphagidae; genus Grantiella; species Grantiella picta. The sequence goes on along the minus strand of VZRM01003179.1, from coordinate 1,572,740 downwards.
TAATAATCTCATACCCCCTTTTGACTGAGGAAGAACTTTAAAAAAAAAAAAGGTCATGGTTACAATGATTAAATGAGTAATAGCAACAGTATAATTCCAGATTAAAATAAAAAAAGGTGACCTGCAGGAATACTCACTGTACCCAAGCTGTGACACTGTAAAACTGTACTCTTCAATATTATGAATACTGGCCAGGTCTCCATCTTCTTTCCTACAGGAAGACTGGGCTTCAGGCCATATTTTTGGTGTTCTATAAATTCTGTAGCAATGGCCTGCATAGGGCACCCAGTCCCTGGGGCACTTGACAGGCTTTAAGTCACCTAAAAAAAAAATTCATTGATGAGCGGTCCTATTCAGTGTTTCAAAAAGAAAATTACCTATTCTGAGATGAATTTGAAATTTTGGAGCACATACTGGAAGAGGAGAGAAGCCAAAGTCTAGAGGTAGAAAGCTTACAAAACAGATATTTCCCTCCCATTTGGGCTTGGAGCTCCCAACAAATAATTTTACAAGATAAAGTAAATACATTGACATGCAAATGTGCAGGGCGCAACTCCACATTAAATCCCTCTCAGTGAGGCTCTGGGTACAGCCATGTTCTACAGAAAAGGGCCTCTTTTCCTCCTCAGGGACTCTGTCTTGTTGAATCTTGTAAATGTTTTAAATTTTTTTTTCTCTAGAAATACTAAGTATTCAGGAGCCAGTTGGAGCTCCTACACAGCCCAAATCATATATCAGAAAGTCCAGACACAATCATGTCATACCAGAGATGTTATAGCAGAAATTCCAGCTGCACAGAAATGCCACACACTTTGTTCAGCACCTATTTCTAGGTATGAATTTAGTATGGCCAGCCCACCTTCCTTTGCTTGGAAAGTTCACCTGCTCTGTACCTACAGAGCAAACTGAAGAGGGGAGGATGTGTGCCCAGCATCAGTGTGTGGCCAACCACTTTGTCTGATGCTCTCTGGATGTGCTTTAGACCTGGGCAAATTGCATTCCCATATGCAACATCCAGACATTATGGTATGGACGTTAGCAGGGTCAGAAACCTTTCCCAGTGAACTGCCTGGATGCAGGCAGAAAGTACAGGATATGCACATGCCATGCATGCCCTGAGCTATATAATCTTATATGCTCATGTATATTAGGGGAGGGAGGTATTATGAAATTAGTTGCATGCTGGGAATTCCAGGTGAAGGAACTGCACACCTATTTCTTCACATAGCTGAGACCTAATCTGCCTCAAGTGGAAAGGAAACTCAACTGGGGAAAGGTTCCAGATGCATGTTCTGATTTTTTTCTTTTCAGAATAGAACTAAAAGTGTAAGAGAGAGCAGGGGAGCATGAACTCTGGCTCACATCTTTTAGCAGGACATAGCTTTAGAGTGCATTTCAGAGAACAGGATATTCATCAATATTTCATGGTCTGGATAACATGGCTAAAAACCCAATCCTGCCTTCTTTGGTACCTTGGGCTCTTTTCAAAATGATGAACAACATTCAGACATCTTCTTTAAAATGAGCGAGAAAATTAAATTCTTCTCAATATTTGATCCAGGTCAACAAGTACAATCCTTCTGTTTTGTCAATACGTTGCCATTTCTTGTATGGCATCCTCACAGTAGCTCTCACTGACTGTGAAAATAGCCTTAGCTTTTGATAAGCATACCTGAGGCAATGGTGAAAGACTCCAAGGAGGTGTTTCTCTTTTGGCAGATATATCCCAGTTTCTGATCACACGCCTGGTTTTCCCATTTGCCATTCCTGCCTTGGAAGGTCCCACATATTTTTCCAGATTCCATAGAGGGACTTCCTTTAAAAAAGAGGAACAGAATCCCACTGTTAACAGTGAAACTTTTCGCCTCCTCTTGGGGGGAACTGTGTAAGACTTTTGCAGCTGCAAAGCCACAGGGGTATTATTCTTTAGAGTGATAATTCCCAAGAGATGTGACATGGGAGCATCTCTGGAATGGCGGNCAAAAGAAACAAACAGTCAGGTTATTAAATGCCTCTGATTTTTTAAGGTATTAAAAAACCCTGGAAAAAATATTTTAAAATAATATTTTAAAGCATGAAGGATATTTTCTTTAATAAAAGTTCAATTATTTCCATTGTTTAATACAGGTTTTTTTGAGAAAGGGACAAGCTCTTTTAAGAATGTAACTGAGACCTATTTTTATGAGATAAAGATAAGTATCAATGTTAAAACTTAGGAACTGATTTACATTTTAAACTGTGCATTATTTTTTCCATATTTTAGGGCTTTTCTACTTTACCTAATAAATACATTTCTTCACGAAGGTCTGTGATACTTAATAATTCTGCATTCTGCTGCTGGCAGCTTTTTCTTGCTTGGTGCCATGTCAAAAGTGATTCTGAGTTTATCTGATATCGGGTTGCTGTCACAGGATTTGTTTTCCAAAAGTTATTGTGGGTGGTGTCTATAAAAGATGATACCAACAATTTGACAAGATAATCATATTTACTAAAACACAAAAAATAAAATCTTTGCTGCAGACTAAAACTATACAACTGTGTGATTTGATAATTTTTTACATATATTTTGCTTCACATAAATATACTTTGTCCAAACAATATTAACAATATGTCAACCACATAAGGAATTATTTATCTTTACAAACCTAATTTTTCTACATTGACCCTGTTCCTTTTTGTTTATATAACTCATCTACGTCTCTCACATTTCAGTCACATTAACCCACTCACTGATATGTTCTCCCTCTACATGTATTTCTCTATTCACTGTATAGATGCTTTGGTCTCCACACCTGTTTCTTACCCTCAGAACCCCCTTATGCTCTTCCAGATGCCTCAACATGACAGATATTATGGTTTCCACACAATCACATGAGAAGTGGGGAGGAAGGGGCAGGGAGTTTGTGTTGGGGTCATTGGAAAGCTGTGTTGGATGATCTGTAGGTGTATGGAAGCACTGGAGCACTGCAGGCAGGTGGAGGTCACTGCATTTGTCCTGCACCCTTTCCCTTCACTAAAACCCTCCTGTTCTCTCCTCCATCGCATAATACACCACAGTCTCCTGATGTATCTCACCTTCCTCACCCACTGCACTTCTCCCTGTCTTGAAAGCCACTCCTAGGGGTTTTCTCTTCCTTTATCCATCAGTCCCAGTCCCCACCCTCAGAATACTCCCTGTCTGTCCCAGTCTTGGGAACACTGCAGGACAGTGAGAGTGAAGAGCAGATGCCTCATTTCCTCATTGCACAGCTCACCAGTGAACTAGGAGAGCCAGAACTCAGCTCACTGTCCAATGCTGCTTCCGATAAGCTTTTGCCCATGACAGTGGACACTTCTGCTTAACCTTTCCTGAGATTTTTATAAATAAATTACCTTTTAGTGGACAGTTTCCAAACAACTGGTCTTTATCAAAATCTGAAGAAGTTGCACACCAGAGAGAGTCTGCATCATCCCTCCGAGGGATGCATTCAGCATACCATTTCCCCTGGTGCTTAAAAGGGAACACACAGGGTGCACCAAAGGCATTTCCTCCCAGTGTGTAGATATCTAAGGAGGGAAGCAGAGATCAATACTCAACAGTCAGTTGGCATCAGGTGCTCGCCATAGTGACACTCACAGGCAGCTTTCCATGGACAAAGCTGAGTTGTGCAGGGCTCAGAACAGCAGTACTTTGTTACCCCAAACCTTTACGCGGCTGTTGTGCCAAACAGGTATGACAGTGGCAAAATATTCAGCAGTAAGACTCAGACGCTTAATTGGGCCCTAACTAATTTCTGCCTAACCTTTTCATGCCATTTCTTTCTGGACTACTGTGTCAGAGGTCCCTATGACCCAGATTCTCCCATGGCATACATACTTCTGTCCTTGCATAATGTACACAGTCCCTTTTTTTTTTTTGCCTTGTATGGTTGAAAAAAACTTGGAAAGAAGGTATCACTAATATTTTTATTAGTCTTCATGAGAGGAAGTTATGTCTTAAATTTGTAAGTGACTCTGCTGAGAAGTGATCCTTCCATTGCTATCCAGTCTAATTTGCTGCTGTCTGTACAAAATTATGACAAACATCCTTCCTGTGGAACAGCTGTAGTGTACAATAACAGTCCCTTCCTTTGTTATTTTGTTATTTTGAATTCCCAACCTGCCAGTGTCAAAACAGAAAGGACATTGATCACTTGATCCTGAATGTCCACTCTACATAGTGCAAGAGCCACAAAATTGTAGGAAAAGGAGATCTTACTCTCTAGTGGTCGTTTCTCAAGGTGATAAAACATTGCATTATAAACAATTAAGCACCATTTTTCCTTTTGTGTTTTTTTCTACTTTTTCTTTTTACTAGGCCTGGGAAACAGTAGTTAAATAATATTAATGGTAGATTCCATTTATGTAAACTAAAAATTAACTTCTTAGAGACCATTAGTGGTCAAAGCAAATAGTAGCAACAATAAAAACTAAGTATCTCCTAGTTTTTAATCATCTCTTCTACACATTGATCAGATATATTTTGAAATAGTCATGGATTTCCTTTTGCTGTTGCTGTACAAACAGAATTCCCATTCTTTCTTATGATTACATCATAGGCCTTTGTCATTTTATTCTATCATTTGAAAGAATTGCACTTTACAATCTATGTAGAAATGTATATAGTTATATTTGCTGAAAAGTATTCAGATGCATTTGCCTTTCATCTCTACCCCCTATTTATAATTAGCTCCTCTGCTGATATCACTGTAAGAAAATGGTTGCTGCCTGTCAAGCAGGCAGTGGAATGTTTTATAGATACGGGCAGTTAAGTTACCTAGAAATAGAGATGGAATTTCAGTACTCACCCTCATAGCGCTGAGAGCACACGCTGTCTGCACTTCCATGGATTTTCCACCTGCTCCCTTTGCTGGATGCTTTGGACAGCCTGATTTTCTTCCCCTTCCCCTTGCCATAGTTGAGAAATAAATCCTTGCCATGGGTTGCAACTGTCTCATTTCTACACTCCCACCACTGGAGTTCATTGGTCCTGTTGCAGGATTCCAATGTGATGGCAGCCTCATCGTCCTTGGCGAGCACTCCCAGGCACAGCTTGAGTGCCATGCTCAGCAGCTGCGTGGGAGAGACCCACCTGAACTTTTGAAACTCATCACGCTCATCACAAGTGGTAGTTATGACTGAGCTAGAGTTCTGAGCTTGGGCACAGAGCTTGCTGTCTTCATTATAGATTGAGAATATTCCCTTACCTATAAAATAAAATAGTAATGCAAACATTTGAGGAGAGTTTTCTTAAGATATAAAGTCGGTCCCTTGCTATATGACAGTCTACTACCAAAAAAAAAAAAAGTATGTATAGTTAATAAAGAAAGAAATCAAGGGAGGTTAATCACAATTTTGAAAGATATTTATGAAAATATTCTTAAAATTAAAAGACAGAGAAGATGAACATGCAGCTCTTTTAAGAGACATTGCTCTTCATATCCCTCCTTAAACCAAAGTGGTCTCAAAATGCATGTCAAAAATGACCTTCACTACACTTCATCATTTCTTCAAACTTCCATCACAGCATATTAAATGGGCTTTAATTGTTCAAGTAAAGGGACTTTTTTGCTTTAGAGCTACTAAAAATGATTTAAATACTCAAAATGAAATATTTTTTGTATTTGGCCCGGAATGACATTGTGGTTTTCAGCTCATCAAGAAAGTGGTGTCTTTTTAATTTTTGATCAATTCTCTCATAATTTTTTAGCGCCTGTGCAAAAAGCAATTTCTTCACCCATTTTTATTTGCATGTTTCTCAGGAGGGAAGCCACGACTTGCAGCATCATCGGTTCTGAGCACAGTTAAACTAAGCCAATATCCTAAGTGCTATCAATAACTACATTTGTAAATAGAAATGTGAGACACTGCACAGCAGGGTTTTGTTTCTTAAGATCACCTTCAATAAAGGGTTAGAACTGCAGCCTGCTCCAAATCTTCACTCTTTTTGCAGCTCAACTTGATCCCTCCACTCCCCTCTAAGTGAGAGACAACATCATCCAGCTCACTCAGCCGTGCCATTGAGTTTTACCCAAGGTTTCTTGCCAAGTGAAACAGCATAAATACTTAAGTAAGCCTTCACAACCCTCCCCATCCCAAAGCTGCCAGGGAGCTTTTGTTGAACAGCCTTGTTGGTATTGCTCTGAAAGATTACGGAACAGAACAAGCCAGATAACATTTTCTCCAACAGAGCTCTCCTGATGCAGAGGTTCTTGGGAAGGTTAGCAGAGGATGGGTTGGAGCTGGCTTGGTCTCACCCAAAGCATGCACAGAAGAAATTGTCCTGTGGTGGATTAGATCACTGGTGCATTGGCTTCTCCCTGTTGCCATTCAAGCGATAGCACTGGACTCCCCATCACAACACAGTGCCAATATTTTCTCCTCTCAGCAGTAAGAGGGTGTGAAATCTGTCCATTCACAGAGGACTTTAAGGTCCCTTCTAAAGCTGTCAGCTTGGAAACAAGATTTCAATATCCACTGATCACTGTGCTATGGTCTGTATGAGCTGCCAAAGAAACTCACAGCACACAACAGCCAGTAGCTCTGTGCATGCTGACAGTTCCCTGCTCTGTACTTCTGAGCTCTTCCAGCCTCTGATGAAGTAAATTGAAATCAGCTTTTGCCTGCATTCAGCTTTCTCAGTTTCAAGAATCAGCACTGCCAAGGTTATGCCCACATCTGTTGGCATATTCGTTTCACTCATGCACTGTGTTGAAACCTGGGTTAAGGAAAGAGAATGCCTACGCAGAATCCACCAGACTTCAAAGTTAAAGAAAACTTTTCAAATTCTGTGCTGTAACTAGATCTAAATTCACTGCCCACTAAGGGAGATCATCTAGAATGCATGTTAAATAACTTGAAAACCTCTGCATTCAGCAGAGGACAAAGACTTACCAGACATTTGAAGAGATGTACTAATGGAGAGAAGAAAAATCAGGGACAAGTAGAGAGACATAGCAAATATTTCACTCCTTTCTCCCCTTCACCTCGTATTGATGCTAAAGACCAAATCAGTGCCTTGTAAGAAAACCCCTCTGCACTGAAGTGGATTAACAAACCCTTTTTAAGACCCAACCGATACAGGGAAGTTCTGAGCTTCAAATAAGGAACTGTGTCATGTCACATGAGTAATTTTGAAATAATACATTAATGAGTTAACTTTGCTTTCTAAGCTAGTTTCTCTGTTGTATAAAAGTTTGCCATGGAAATATGAGATCTAACAGGTAACATTTTAGTGTGGATTTTTTAAGACATACCTTATATGTCAGAATCATTTTCACAAAAAAGTGAGATAACTGTCTCGTTTGCAGAATAAATGAAAGAAATAAAAAAAAGAAGAGGCAGATTTGTCTATATTAATACATGATGACAAAAGCCAGAGTGCAATGCAGTACTGTGAAAAATCAGCTGGAACACCATGCAAATCAAATAGCTATGACCTTTGATTCAGAGACAACCAGAATTGTCCATTCCTGCAATTCCACAGAAAAGAAAAATAAGCTGTAGAAAGTAGGATCTGTGTTCTTCCGAAGACAGATTCTTTCTTTCTATTCTAGTAGAATTCTTTCTATTCTTTCTTTTGTTCCATTCTTGACTATATGCAGGAGTAATTACGCAACGGATAGCAACAGCTGAAGAAATTTGCGAAAGAAACCTGTAAATGGAAAATATTGAATCTTAAGTTATTGCTAGTGATTAAAATCAAACTGATAAGGAGTACTGCTTCATTTTTCATCCCACTAGTCTGAAAGTTTGCACCCCATATAGTATACAGCTACAGGCATTCTGACAAAATTCTGAAAAGGGACTCCTCTGGAAGCTTTAAGTCAGTTTTTGCTTATGAATTTTGAAAAATTGTATTTCCCATACCTCCAGGAGGAGCTGGTATGGGATACCTTCCCTAGCTTGCATCTGCAGCAAAATTGCTGCTGTTGCAGGTAATGAAAACCCTGGACACCCCCAGCAAGATGCAGGATTTTGCTTCTATTACACTGACACAAATGCAGATGAATGACCCACGAGATCTAAAGGGGTACAGAGGGAATTAGAGTAGAACAAAACCACAACAGTGAAGGAGAATGGTGGGACCTGAAGGCCAGCAGACACAGCTAAAACAAAGCCATGCAAAGAATGGGAGCCTGGAAAGGATACTGAGACCTTAGGAAAGTGGAAGAAACTAGGGCTGCTCCACAAAGCAGTAGAATCCATTTACTCAGTAAGTTATGATCCATATGTAAGTCTGCGCTGAGTCTGGAGTCAAGCATTCTGCTACTCCGCAGCACTGCCGTGCTTGAATGTGCAACCTTAATTTTCCAACTTCCTTCCTTCCTTGTTCCGGAGGAAGAGAAATGTGTCCTGTGGTTCTGCTGTATAAAACATCTCAGAATATCCAGAGCTCTCAGGAGGCAACAAGTGCAATTACAACAGAGAAAATAACTAGCTCTGTTCTGAAGAAAGATCAATGGTCGGTGGAGGACTGGTATTGACAATCTGTTGAGAGAGGCTGAAAAAGAGTAAAGCATACCACAGTAAGCTCTACCTTAGTGTTTGTGTGTTTGCCTGAGCAGATTGCATCCACAGAGTGGGAAAGAAAACCAGAGGACTGCAAAGATGTGCTCCAGGATCTGCCATTTGGCAAGGCACAGCCTGACATTTTAAAAGTGGCGAGGAACAAAAGCTGCTGGAGTTTGTGTTGAGTCAGCATTGTTCCTTTGGCAATCTCTGCTCCAAGGCAGGAAGTTACACTCACAGTGTGCCGATTCACCACCTTTCTTCTGAAGTCTGAACTTCTTCAGAGAAAAGGGGAAATGAGAATTGAACACAAGAGTATCAAGAAACATAGAAACGTGAAGAGACAAAATGTTACATGCCATTGAACATTGCCATCAATTCATTCCTCAGGTGCCCAGAGAAATGCATGGGTGAGCCCATCTGCATTCAACAGAATGCTTCCCTACACTAACCAAACAATTAATTTTAAAAAACCCACTGGTATTAAAATATGAAAGTAACTTAGTGATTATTTAGCCCATCATTATTTAGATTTAAATCCAGAATCCCCACATATAGCACAATCACGGTTTCCAACTGTAAACATTTATTTTTTAAAAAAGACATACTCTAAACCCCAGTAGAAACTTTCTAGCCTAAAAAAAAGAAAAACAGAGTGAACAACCTTTTCATTTCTCTATTTTAATGCTACATAATCAATTTTTTTCTTTAATTTTTCTAAACCACCTGATCAAACATAAGAAATCTTGGCAGTATCAGAGGATTATAGATATGAATTACTAGAGATCAGTTAAAAATTTTGTTTGCTTTTGTATTCGTATTCACTTATTCATACTTCATCATCTTGTTTATCAAGGAATTCTTTTCCTTGTTTCTACAGCAAGTATGTTTCAGAAAAGCAAGAACCCAATTCCTTTGCGAATGTGTGTATATATATGTATATATATATATGCTAAAAACGGCCTGAGACCTTCCTTAACTAGTGTCATCTACTTGGGAGACAAAGTAAGAGATCACAAGAGCAACAGTTTGATTCTACGGCACCTGACCAACCCCAACATGAATAGCAGTCAGTAGCAGAAAGTGGTTCAAAGATTTGGTGAAGGATAAGAATACGTAAAATATAAAATTATGGTGTGTCCATATGAACACGAATCACTTCCAATGACACGTCTGTTTTCCAGCCAAATAGGGAAGCATATTTTACCTGTCTCTGTTCTTAGGTAAAAGCCTTCCATTTGACCTTATATGAATTAGATATTGTTTAAAGTGTTCAAGCTTGTTGGTTTCTCTACCTCCCATTCAAAGACTTCTCTTAGAGCTTGCGTATAAAGTATCAGTGCTTACTACTGCTTACTGCATGGAACTGTGATAATTTCTTGTGCTGTAAATGTTACTGTTTCCATTTTAATCTTTTAGTGGGAAATTTACTTCAATTTCATCTAGCTGAAATACATCTTAAATTTGCTCCTCCTTTGAAAATCTTTCAAGTCTTTTTCACTCACATTCTTTCTAAAATAAGAGGGCTAGGTAGCTCCATCTTCAGAGTTGGGCTCATATTTAAAGCCTTCCCTATTTTTTTCTGTTTGGACAGGAGAGCAGAGCTGACACAGCATTTCACAGAAGCACCTACATCTAATGCCAGCTATTCACTAGCATGACATTTTGATTTCTCTTCAAGTCAAAGATGGTGCTGGATTTCAGGAAGAATAAGTGGATTAATAAGCTCAGAACTATCCAGGATCAGAACTATCCAGGCTCCAGTAGCTGAATTCCCTCCTTGACACTTTTTCAGTGATGCACCAGGTAAGTATGGCAAAGAACCAGAAATGAGACAGCCCCTCTATTTTTATCTTCTTTCCAATCATATCTTTGTATATGTGCCTGGGAATAAAGGTTATCTAGAAGAACAACTCAGTTTACAGATACCATTTCAAGATTGTTCAGGGCCTCAGAACAGGACTGAGCTTCGTTTAGGTAGCGACTGCACCTCTTTGTTATTTGCTCAACAGCCAGAACAGTGAGGCTGGGATTCCAGCCAGGCTCTCTTGGCCTCTCATTGTCCCTTTCACACGAATTTCTTCCTGGCCCCACTTCTCCATATAACTGAAACAACATGACCCTTAGCATCATTAATCAGTCAAGAGCTTTCTGTCATGAGCCACATCAGATGGCTTAAAAAAAATTAAAGCTACTATTCCTTGAAAAAACATGCTTAAACAACTGCACATTAAAAACAGAAACAGCAGTAGGAACAGAGCAAGGAAATAACTGGGAGAAAAAGAGTAGAGCCAGAGAAAAGGAATTCATGGACAAATTTTCTCATCTTACCTACATATATATGTAATTTAAGATTTTTACTACATCGCTCAGCTCGCATTTTTGTTTTACCTTTGAGCAGATAATCCTGGGACAGATTCAGGAAAATATGGTTAATATAATACTTGATCACAACTTTTGATGGAATGTCCCCACAGTAATATCAATGATCTCCTTTCTCCCTGCATCATGTTACAGTGTCTTATATGGACAAGACTATAAAATGAAAACCTATTTTAAAAATCAAAGCTAGTTACTGTTTATTTCACAGAGCAAAATCTGAAACCACAAAATCAATCCTTGCAGACCTTTGTATGCAAGTGAGGAATCATGAATGATTTACATTTTATAGGATCTAGAAAAATCAGGAATATAAACTCCACATTGGAGAAATCTAAGATTTCCATAAATAGTAGCTGATTTAACCATTTTACAAAGTAAATAAAATCAGTAGTAACTATTACATTGGTAAAGCTAAATTGTTCTGGACTTGCAGCACACACCCCACAAACCTATGCTACTTATTGAGATTCCACAGAGAGGAGTACCAACCTGTGATCACCATAACAGCTATCCAGAAACCTTCTGGTCCTGGAAACCTTCAGAACATGCATAGGCAACATTCCTCCCTCTCCTCAGCAACTGTCCTCATAAAAAGGGAAGTTTTGCCATGACCTTCATCAGCTCTCATCAACAAACCCGCTTGTGGCCAGCTAAAACTCTGGCAGTTAATATCAACCACACTTTCCCACTCCAGAGGCCTGCCTCCAGATTCTACCTGATGAAATCCTAGAATACATAAATTACAAGAGCTACATACTTGGTTTTCTGTTTTGCATGAAGTTGAGGGAACTGAAATATCATAAAGGTCTTTTTCCCCACATGGTTCAAAGACGATGTGCCCAAATACAGACTTATCCTCTAGTGACTATGCCTGTAGTTAATTCCATGGGAATGCTTGAAAGATGGTAGAATTAGAGAGATTTTCCTGAATAGCTTTGTTCAATTGCATGATTTGAAATAAGTCTGATGCAGAAACTTCAGATCTTGTGTGCGTTTTTCAAGTGGATCTATCCACATTTTACTTCCTTTATTGCATTCATTTCAATTGTTCCATTTAATAATTAGTCAACATTATCACTTTTCTTAAGACCCACATTCACCAGTATGATCATTACATCCTGAGATCTGAAATCTTACACCTTATATAATGGCTACAAAATAAAGTAACTGCAGTATATGACATTATACACACAGAAACAGACTAGTACAGTAATTGCACATGAGAAAATACCTTTGGCTTAATTCTAATTGCATAATTTTAATAAAACAAGGCACATTTTCTTACATTACATTTTATATTACATATTAGATTACAATTATTTTCGTTACATTACAGTGTTGCATGTTCATTCCGTTCTATGTTGGTCACAAGATCCTTTGTGTCACTAATTTCAGGGACTGTATCACCATTAAAATACAAATTATTCTCAAAGCTGTCATTTGTTGGCAAACAATTCTTTCTTCTGTTGTAGAAGAGGTAACCTGCAAGGCCACTTCCAACTAGGATGATGGCAACAACAATACCTACAACTCCTGTTTTACTGTGGTTCAGCGAGGAAGACTTCTCGTCCTTTGCCATTGCTGAAAACAAATAGGAAGAAATCAAGAGAATGCTGCATACTCTTTATCTGATTATTGGAAAGAAGTTCTTTAGAATGCATGACCTTTTAAGAAAAAGTGCTTCATTTGTTTCCAAGTAACAAGAGACAAAAGTAGCAATGTAAAATAACTTGATTTTAAATCACTAACATTGTATGCTACATCACAAATTATTTTTTTAAATCTGCATTTGGATACCAGATGGAGTATATTGTATACTACTGGGAAACAATTGCATCCTAGGAAACAGGTACAGCACTTGGGTATATCAGAAAAGTTAAGAGATATAATATAGAATAAGGTTTTTTCAGTTTATGATCACTTGTGGGACTGGTTTTTTTTCTACTTGAAAGATAATATTCTTACCCTTTGTAGGTAATTCAGCTGGTGGCATTTCAGATGCTGGTGGCATTTCTGTTGCCGGAACTTGAAAATATAGAAAAAGAATGGTTTTGTATTATTAATTTATTTATTTCTACATTATTTATTATTTATTTCTATATTTGGAAGATACTGAAAATCATGGTCAGATAAATATACAGTAATACAAACCACTAAATACTGAAAACACTTGGGTTCAGTTCACACAAAATTATATATACCTAAGGCATAGCACAGTGGTCTAGTGTTTTCTGGTCAAATATGTCATTATTTACATAAACTAGAAGAAAAGAAGAAATATCAAAAATCTGCATGAAGACTGATCCGGACATCACAGTGAAACTGCAAGTAAAGCTATACAGCATCTTAAGAATAGACATGGTCAAACATAACCCTCAATATAATGAAAAACTCTTGCAGTATTTGTTATACAAACGTAGCAAGTATAATAAATCTGTTTTGCCAAAACACTTTGATGGCTTACCTGCATAGACACTTGAAATCACTTGTGAACTTCAAAGTGTTCTAGCAGGTATCACATCCAAACTACAAAAGGTTTGTAGCTCATTTCAATTTTAACATCTGGACCATGAAATATGGCTTGCTGGGTACATGGGCCATCATTTAAGATTAAGATCTTTATTTCACCATGTGGACATAACATCAGTTTATAACTAAATCTTGAATCAATGCATCATGTTTCATTCTGAAAAAGGTGAGCTCAGGAATTTAAATTATTTTTACCAGTCCACACTTAAATCTTCTCCACAGTGCTGCCCAGTGACGGAACAGAGGGTTTGGGCACCAAATGAAACACAGAAGTTCCCTCTGAACATCAGGGAACACATTTTCACTGTGGGGGTGACTGAGCAGTGGCACAGGCTGCCCAGGGAGGTTGTGAATTTCCATCCTTGGATTGTCACTGTGGGCCCTTGCGAAAGTCCCTCTCCATCTCTCTCATGAGCCCCCCTTAGGTACTGAAAGGTGCTCTAAGCTCTCCCTAGAGCCTTCTCTTCTCCAGGCTGAGCACCTCCTCACTTACGAAATAAAGTTAGATACTTTATGGAATAGATCTGCTACAGAACTCAAATTACTGTGGTAAAAATTACCTTAACAAATGGATCAGAAAACAGCATGTATACTATGGGAAGACTTCAGTTACATTTTTGTTTTTCAGCCTCTTCAGAAAAGAGCAAACATAACCAGCAATCGCCAGTGCAACTCAGTAAAACCAAGCTTCTAACACCCCATTCATTAGTCTATAGCTATTTAATAGTTTGTTTAAATTCTTCACAAGGAGCATTGTGACGCTGCTGCAAAACTGTGCCAAGAAAAGCTGCATTTCTGTGACAATGCAGGACTAGATTGTGTCCTATTTTGGGATGACCGACTATACAATCCTTGCATTGACACTGTAATTAGGCTGAGTTCATAGCGTTCCAGACCAGTAGGCTAGACTGGTCAAAGCTAATCCTAGAAAAAGGTAACTAGCTTTCATCTGCTTCAGCTCTTTGAAATGGCTTAGGATCAAAACAGGCAAATGCCAACAGCAGCACAAATAGTTGAATTGAATGTTTAAAAAGGAATGGTGGCCATTTATTCTAACATTTGGTACCCATGACTCTGAATATGCTGGATAGATCATGAAAATAGAGAGCCTTTTGTTTTGGTCAATGACGATGCAAAAAAGCATATAAATAGATTCTGAAAGGGTGGCTATATCTTACATTTTTCAGTATTTCCTGTAAAAGATACAGTCATCATTACAAGCATTTGAGTAAGTAAGAATAACTTTGTATGAGAAAAAATTTACACAAAGGATAGCAGAATTTCTCTCATTTCCAGTATTGTGGAGGAAGTGGGTGCATTTCAGCTACTACATGCATTTCAGCCTTCTTAGGAAACATAAGTAAGAGATTTTGGTATTGCAATACATGCTCGAAGGAATTATTTTGATGACTTTTAGAAACACACACATGCACTAGCTGTCACTGCTGTCAAATTTGCACATTCAGTTATTTCAGGACACCTTCAGCTTAGCTACATTCAAACTGTGCTGTTTGCTTTGCTGTTCATTCATTCATCTTTTCACAACAGGAGAGCACAGAGACAAAAGATCCCAAGCTGTTAAATAATACACTCTTCATAAACACTCAATTCATAGAAACACTACGTCACACTCCGAAAACACGTGCACACGAGACTGGTAGAGGGAAATAAGCAATGGCCACTCCATGGGCAGAGCAGAGGGAATGCTCTAAGGAATATGTTTGCGTATAGATGAGACAAATTCATGTGTGCAAGGCATGGTCCTTACATTGTGGTTACTCAACAATTATCAAAAGAAAATACACAAACTTATCAAGTGTATGCACTAGATAAAGTTATAAACTCAGTCTTTTAAAAGCAATTATTAAGGGACTTGAGGACTGTCCAGAGCTTCCACTTTCTGATAGGAGTTATTCTATCTTTTTGCTGGCATGGAAATGTTCATCATTCATAAAAACTCAAAACACCCAGCTAAAACGTCTTGTGTGTAATAGCCACCTACTAATACTGGCATATAAAGAGCATACTCCATAAATAAAACTAATTCATAAATGCAGCACTTACTTTTTGGCTTTTTACAAACATATCCTTTGTAGGAAGAGCAATAGATATTGTTCCAATACCCAGAGTTTGCATACATTTCAACACAGTGCTCGTTTTGTTGAGGAGAAGGTTCTCCAACATTCCAGTTGACGAAATTCACTGCAGTGTTGTCTAACCACAGCCATTCTCCTAATTGAAAAAACATTGAATGTGGGGGGAAAAAAAGGTTTGTATTAATTTCCATATGGGCACTTTCACATGCTCCATATTAATTGCCTTCATGAGAAATTTACTTGCTGCCCCTTTTGGAGACAGACCACTAAACTATTTACTTTGTTGTTCTGACACAACATGTTGCCCCTGAATTTTTATGCAAATGATACCAATATCCGTTGTTGAAAAATGGCAGACTAATCTGGTTTATGGTGCAGCAAAGGCAAGACAGTTCCAAGCACAATCTCCCATAAGTTTTAGCAACAGTACAGTGTCAATAATTTAGTCCATTTGTAGAAATAAATGATGTTAAAATATAACTTAACTTCACCCGAATGCTCTTCATTTCAGTAATTTCCTGGAAGATTTTGTGTAACTCTTTTCAAAGCCCACTCTAAAGTCCTTCTAAGTCCAATTTTATTCAATTTTTTTCAGTTTTTGCTCCTTTCCACAAGTTTTACACAGATGATTTTCCTTTAATAGGTCTGCTCCCAAAATCTTGTGATCACTGTTGTTCAGCTATGCTGGGACTTTCTGTTTCTTCCTTCCAGTTCCTTTTTTCTTTCTTTCTTTTAATAGTGCTATTTGTTTAGATAAATGTGTCCCTTGTGACTGTATGTTGTACTCAAGCAAATTCTTAGACTCAGCATGAAAGTTACATTTTGGTTTCTCATAAGATTCTACATATTTTGCATTTGTTTTGCGGGTTTTTTTTATAATTCCTGACACCCTTTGTGTCAGGACATGGCATCTGAATTCAGTCTGAATACATACATGAAGGTATGAAATTTTGTTTTGCAGTTACGCTGAAATCACTGCAATCACTATCAAGAGCTATAATGAAGTGCTGAAGAACTCTTGTGTTTATTATCAGTGTAAGAAGTGTGTTGTTCTGCATTGCTCTGGAACCACTTTAAAAAACATTCTTTGTGTCAACTGACCCCATGAGTAAGCCTCAGCTTTCCTTTATGTGTCATGCATATAGGTCACTACTCTCAAATTCTTTCCTTTGCTGAAAATTTTCACTTTTCCTGGTTAAGGTTCAAGCAACGTAATTGAATAGTTTTCTTCTCCTTAAGAAGTTTGTCATGCAAGTTCTTGGGTAGGCAGTTGTACAAATAACCCTCCAAAATTCAAGAAAATATCACCTCAAGTCACCTGAACTATTTTGCATCCCTGCCTCTGACAGTTATATTGGGATTTTTTGCCTGAACACTACAATACTGAACTTTAAGGTCTATCGTAAAGATAGAAATATCTATCTAATCGAATATTAATTGCATTAATGAAAAAGCAATATTAATCAAATTTTAAGATATAATTAAAGCAGCCTGTTGCCTATTCTGTCTTGCTTTATCTTTCTTGAGGCAGAAAATAGAAAAAATTGTGATACACAATTCCAAAGACACAAACAGTTACATCTTTAATTGAAGCTGTTCTGAGGGCCAGCTGTAGTTAAAATAAGAGACTGGTCATGGCAGAATGGTGATTCCAAAGACTAGAAGTGATGTCAGCCACATTATTCTCTACCTCAAAAATTGGAGTATCTCAAGAAAAAACACATGGATCCCTGGCCCATTCACATTTGAGAAAAATTTGAATTTGGCTCAACTCCCAACATGGTCCTACCAGTACTCTGCAATATGCCCCTTTATACCTTACTTTGTTGTGAATTATTTTTCTTCTTCTAAGGTGAAGTTTCTGTGCCTGGTCGTTCTGTTTTATATTAATGGTTATTTCTTGACTGCAATTTGCCAGCTACCCCCATGATGATAATACAATACATTTTCTAACCTCACTATATCTTACAGAAATATAATGTGAAATTTTCAACGTTCGTGTCAAACAACTCGTGGTAATTATTCAATGAGAAAAAAGATATTAAAAGGAGAGAAAGTACCATCCACATTTCTGTACATTCCTGTCCAAAACGTCGATGTTTTCCCTTCAAGTGGTTCAATGAGGTAGGTCAGAAAGTTGGCTTCAGCTGAGTCTTCAACCGAGACCAAAGTGGCACCTGGAAGACATGGGGAAAGAAAAATCTCTTAGAGATGTAAGTTTCACAGTGGAAAGTATTCTTACTGTCCTGTCAACAAACATGAACTTTCATGAGAACCCAGGAATGAACCTGAGTACCAGAA
This sequence comes from Grantiella picta, assembly GCA_013397955.1. NCBI lineage: Eukaryota > Metazoa > Chordata > Aves > Passeriformes > Meliphagidae > Grantiella > Grantiella picta. The sequence continues at coordinate 1,554,903 of VZRM01003179.1, read as the reverse complement.
GAGAGACGGAGAGCCTTCTCACCCAGTTCCAGGTGTCTATATTTGCCACGCGTTTCACTGACAGATTTATTATCAGTGAAGCCTAGATTGCAATTCCCCTGCCCAACTGTCAGTATATGCTTCCTGTGAAGATAAAGCTATAATCAGCTCCACTGGCAGAGTGAACAAGATCTCTGCACAATCTAATGGCAGGTCAGACACCTATGTCACATTGCCACCAATGCTACAGACAGCAATGCTACAGACAGCAATGCTACAGACAGAGAGATGAAGTCCAGCATCATCCCTTTCCCAGAGAAGGAAGTTGAGAGAATGACCTGCACAAAGCCCTCATTTACTCATATATTATCCAGACTAAAGAGCTGTGGTTTTCACTCCAATGGCACAAAAACTGCAATAATCAAGAGGGAAATTAGATCAAGAATACCAAAGATATAAATTCAATTATAATAAACATTAGTGACTGCTGTGGATGAAGCTGTTTATCTCCTATGAGAGTCAAAGCACAAGTTTCCCACTTTGATGATCTTCATCCCAGGCCACACAGCTCCTCTTATACTTGGTCCCACAGGCATGAGACAGTGTGTGCCGTTGGTAGAGAGCTGTTTTCCATCACCTCCCAAATTAAGGCAATAATTGTATGTAACTGTCTTGTCCAACACTTGGACCATCCTTGAAATCACAAAAACACATAACACATGTTCTTCTTTCCACAGTTAGGTAAACAAGCCAGGAATATGTGCTCATTAAGTAGGATACTCACCCAGTCGAAGACATTCTAAAGATGCCTGGGCCCAGTTTCTTGTAGAGGAAGATTCAATGTAGTAGCAATGACCTCGGAAAGGGATCCAAGACCTGTGTCCTTCTGATTCAGGGCACTTTCCTGGAAGCTGAGGGGGCTCGGTGGGTGCTTGAACTGATTAAAAATATTTTTAAAACCATGTGGTTACTCCCTAACATTCATTGCCTTTTGATTTTTGAGGTTTTTAATCTTGCAAGTTTTTTGAGAGCGGAATAAATAACAGAGTAATGTGAGCCTAAGCTTTGCAAAATTTATCTAACATTATTGACATAAAGTGATAGCTATTCACAGCCACACTGGCCCTTTCTAATTGTGTGTTTGTCCTAATTTTAAAGTAGCCTAACTCAACCCAAGTAAATTCTAATGATTTCATCTATTTAGCTCTTGAAATAAAACCCAGCATCTCTAAACAGATATTGATAGTAATTGCAATGGTCAGAATACAGTTCTTACCATCTGATTTTTTGCAAACAGAGAAGTAACTTTCATTGCAGAATCCTGTCTTCCAGGCTCCAGTAACATCAAGATAGACACAGCCTAATTTCTGCTTCGGCTCCCCTTCAGCCCATTTTGTGTACTTCATTCTCCAGTTATCAATCCATTCATAACGCCCATTGGTCTAAGAACAAAACATGTCAACTGGAATGATTAAACTCTACTCTATGCAGTACTTTGTGCTAAAAGGTTTGGGACTTTTTTCAGAAACCAGTAACAAATACAGATGGTTCAAACTTTGAAATTTTTATTGCAACAAACAGCTGTCTATTGAGAAACACAGCAGTGCAAAAATGCTTTTCAGCAAAAGGAAATGCTAAGTGACGTTGAGTTAATTTTGAACTTCACAATACCTTTCATTTGGGACTTATGACAATTTCATTTAAAATCATTTGTAGGAGTGAAATTCTGGTGACTAATTTTTCCACTGTTTCCTGAGAAGTTTCAAGGCACAAAGATTATTCTAACTTGAAATACATTTAAAACCGTAATCATTTCCCACCAAAGCTGGTGAACTCAGTGATTCATCCTAACTTGAAATTCATTTAAAATCATAATCATTTCCCACCAAAGCTGGTGAACTCAGTGATTCATTCTGGCAATTAATGTTAGAGAGATCTTTTGATTTTTAGGAAGTGGTGTGTCATGTTCATACATTTGGGTTTTTTTCATTTGCTCAGCCAAATGAAGTGTTTGTGGGACAAGTGTTTGTGCCAAGAAAAAAAATTGTATTTTAATATGCTGACAGTATTAAAATATCAAAGAACTGGTAAAGGGGAGACAAAATTAACTAGGTAAACTAATTAATTATTTTGATAGCTATCCTCAAAAATGTTTAAATAGCACCTTCTAGTAATAGCAATAACACCTTCTTATATTTCTCAACATTTGGTATTTTTATTTAGAAAAAATGCTTTCGTAAGTAAATTCTAAAATATGTGGATTTTATATCACATATCTATCACATCTATACCTGAAATATACAAAGAGACATTCCATGATGCTAGCCTAAATTGTCTTATTTGGAAGAGCACAGAGTGGAATATCACAGAAAAAGTGTGAAAAACATGTGCAGTATATACAATTTAATCAGATTAAAAGAAGAGGACGGATTCCTCTGACACCACAAAAAAGAATTTAGGTCCAAGATATAAACAAATAAGCTAAAGTAAAGAGAGATACTACGACTTCTTAGTTCCTGATTTGTCTTTGAGAGAAGCAGCATCATGTTCAGTTAGTTCAACGTTCTTACCACATTACTGTTAAGACCAATCCAAGCAGGCACCCCATGCTTCAATATCTTCAGCCACAGGAATGAATGACTGTAGGGATCTAAGACACTGGAAAGGTCAAATTGATTTTGTTTGCAGTTTTTCCGTGCATCCTCCCATGTCATTTTGGTATGGATGAACAAATAACTACTATTACCATAACGGATAATGTTGGATGGGGAGGAACTTGTAGAAGGCAGAAACTCAGCATCTGTAAAATACAGGATGAAAAAGGAGCCATATATTGTTCAAAAGGGAAGTATGATTTCACTATGGTTACAAATAGAATTAAACAAAGGTCTTCCTTCTTTATTTCCTATTCCCTGATTTGTAATCAGCATGGGTTGGATGCACAATTCTTTAAGCCAGCATCAGTAGTCAAATTCAATTACAAAGCTGTAGAAAGGAAAAGAGCTGCTTAAAGCAAGCTCTGACAAAGAGTAAAGCAGCATTCTGTATAATCCTCAAGAACAGTATTACTGAAATTATTTAGGCTTAGGTCATCATTATTTTCACAAAACTTTGTTTCATCAAATGAAATGGTTTGCAGAAACTGTGTTGTTTTCCAAGGATTTTCTTCCCAAGAAATAAAAAAACTTCACAATAGATCAGTCCTTAAAAATTATTCAGATAGTTAAACACATAATAGATTTAAACATTTTAATCTCTTTTTTGGAGGTGATTTTGCCCAAGTTCAGTGCAGATAAATTACAGTCTCACTCCAGACAGTTCATACTACATGTACAAAAGAGTATTTTCCAGAAAATGTTTTGAAAGCCAATGTGCTCAGAAAATTACAAAACCGTGGAATAAATGTCATATCAAGGGTCATACTGGACACAAAGATGAAGACACAAATTCCAGCTCAGGAAGATAGCAGTACAGCCTTTGCTGGGAAGGGTCAGGTGAGAGCAGTGACTAACCAGACTTCTGACACATTCAACCCTTGTGTTCCTGCCTGGAGAACAATTTGTCCATTTATCATTATGGGAAGCAAAATGATGTTTAAATCCACACATCTAAGCAATTCCCTGGAAAAAAAACCCTTAGGTTTGACTATGTTTTAACAAAAAAGAAAAGTACCTGCATTAATTTGGCATATATATCCTCTGTTGTTATCACAACTCTGATCAGCCCACTTCCCTGCTTCCTTAACAGGTTTGTTTCTCATGGCAACACAATCAGCCTCGAGGCAAAGAGATATAACATCAGTTAAAAATAGCTGGAGAAAGTAAATACAGAACTTTTGTCCCTCTTTTACATCTTCCAATACAAGTAATTTTACTCCTTTGTAAAATTCAAGAGCACAAGCTTTATGTTGTGTAAGTTCTATTCCTCATACACTTCACAAATTTCTTAATTGCTTTTATTGCACAACACTGGGGTGAGTAAGCAGACCAGAGAAACTCTAGTATTCTCCATCTTGAGGCGTACAGCATGGAGAGAAGGAGTCACAAACAATTTAAAGAGACGTAAGATCAACTATTTTAGAAAAGGCTGGTCAACTTTGCCCCAGAAATACAATAGGACCCTTAATGGGCAATGCAACAATTTATTGTTTCCAGCTGTAATAGTACACACAGCAAAGTCAGAACAGCTCCTGCCCAAAGGCAGCCACTGATCTGTCAGTACCACCCTTACTATGACATTTCAGCTTCTCTGACATGGACCCAATAGCAAGAACTTAGGTTAGCACATGTTAAATAAACAGTAATTAGCAGAAAATCCTGCAGGGTTACAAGAGTTTTTGTGCAATGAAACATCCATATTTATTTTATTCTATTTATTTATTTGCTTTTTTGTGTGTCCACAAGGAGACGTACAGATAAATACTTAATTTGTGAGTGAAAACCATTGAGATTTAAATCTTTAAAACTGAACAGTTGCATAGTATTTCGTACTATGATAGTACTTTTTGCTAAAATCAAGTAAACTTTAAATCTGAAATTTATAAAAGAGGGACTTCATAAGTTTTCACATAAGACTTCATAAAATTGCTATTACTTTATATAAAAAGAGAAAAAATAAATTTTTCCTTTCAGAAGTAATATTTTAAAGATATTTTCTTTTCAACTCCAAATTCTACCTAATTTTCTTCCTACTTTAGAGATAAGAAGCTCACAGGTGCTATTTCCTAAAACAGGGGAAAGGACATTATACATAAAAAGATTCCCATATTAAAAACATCATTCAAGAGAAATAGCACTAGCACTATAATGTGCTGCAGTTCCCGAGTACAAAACTATCTACATACATATGATCAGAGAGAAAGGAACTTTGTGACCTGTCAGATCAGTTTGTTTGACAGAGAAATAGAAAAAGTGATTTTATGTTGGGGGTTTTTTTCCCTTTTTTTTCCATGTAAAAATTGAATGGCTGTCTTTTTATAGACTCATGTCCTTTCTGCAATGGTGACTGACAGAATTTGCCTTTTGGCATCTATGTAAGATGCCTGCTTAAGGCAAATGTTTGTAAACGGCCCCTTGCAAACTACAAGCCAACTGAGGAACCTGCCAAGCTCCAGCACAACTGAGGACTAGGAGATGTCCTCATTCCTGTGCTTTGGGGCAAATGCCATGAGGCAGGAGAACCACTGCCCTCTTTACAAAGATCATGAGAGAACACAGGCTGAATACAGGAGCTGTGGAGCCTTCATGAACACAGAGAACTGAAAACTGAAACAAGTCTTTGCAGAGCACTCCACAGATCCTGTCACCAGCTGATACAGCCAGAGCCCAAGAGCTCAAAATCTTTCTGTCTACCTGGAGTTATATCCAACGTGTATAAAAGTATGAAGGTAGCAAGTCAAGCAGCAACATGCCTAAAATCACCACAAATGTATAAATCCACTCTTAAGCAAGGTGAGTGTTGGTCTCTTCTCCCCAGAATAACAAGTGATAGTATAACAAATGAAGAGGAAATGGCCTGAAGTTGTGCCAAGGAGTTGACACAACTAGATTGGATATTAGGAAAAATTTCATCACCAAAAGAGTTTTCAGGCACTGGAAGAGGCTGCCCACGGAAAAGTGGTCAAGTTACCATTCCTGGAGGTTTTTAGAAGTTGACTAGATGTGTCATTTAGAGACGTGGTTTAGTTGTGGCCTTGGCAGTGCTGTATTAACAGTTGAACTCAACAATCTTAGAATTCTCTTTCAACCTAAATGATTCTATGACTTATAAAATCAAATTTCAATAAACAAGTTGTGATGGCTACTTACCTGGCCACTATATGCATATAAACCCATATGTCCTGATGGGAAGCCTTTGGCCCAGTTCGTAAAGTAAACCCCTGTTCCATCTGTCCAGAGGAACCTCATTTCATGATTTATATCATTTAATCCAATCCATGTATCAGTAACAAAATCTTTCAAATGGAAGGTGAGGAAAGCTAGAATAAAAATATGCAAAGAAAAAGAGCAATAGTTTCAATGTAGGACAGTTGAAATATTTGGCCTCACTGAGATTGGTGATATTAAATATTTTCACTGAAATACAGAACACTCCACTGTTGACAATATAAGCAGGTAAGATGGAAAGGAGATGAATGCTGAGTTTGATGAACAGATACACAACTGTGTCTTGGGACAAAATACTTCATCTAAGTATCTAAACTGATACTGGGATAAATCCCAAAAACATGACACAAATGGTTTTTATAATGTCTCAAGACACTCTTGAATCTTAGTCCCACAACTAGACATAAGCAGACGTGGGGTTCACCCACATTTTTGATAATCCCACAAGATTGGTTGCTCCCCAGTGACATAACAGGACCACTGAACCCCTACCATTTGTGTACCTGCACAAGCAGTGCTGTTGTAGAGTCAGAAGGGTGTTTCTTCCCTCCCTGGACAGCTGGGCAATAGCCTACACTGCCTTAGCAGGGAGCAGAATGCAAAAGCAACGTGCTTCAAATGAGTCTTAAAGAGCTATTAAACACAAGGAAATCAATTATCACAGCTTTGCACAGTCCAGGTGGGTGCTTATGTGTCTCAGCTAACGTGGCTAGCTCACAAACAGAGCAGGCTAGGTCAGCTGACATTCAATCCACTAATCCATTATGTATCAAATACTGTGAAAAAATTGCTGCAGACGTTATGATTTTTTTCCTCTGAAAAGAACAGATTAATTTCTGTCTGCTCTGTTCATCATTCACCTTCCTTTGGTATTTTTAAATATATGCAACTTACTCCTCCAGGAATGAAAGCAGTGGATTTCTTTGCCAAACATTAGCATGGCTGCTCTGCCAGAAACTGTAACAGGAACTCAAGCCTTTATGCCTGCACTTCCTACAAGGATAATAGTTTTGTGCTAATAGCTGTGTTGCTCATTTCTCTTTTACCTAGAATTCAAATCCTCTGCATGAACTAAACACCTGAATCTATACTGCAGAAATTACGTAGGATAAGAATATAACTCTGTTTGAAAAATGAAAGTTTGATTCTTCAGCTCTTCACAAGTGGAAAACTTAAGTAGCACTAATTTTGTAAGGGCAGTTTGAATTCAAAATCTTTAATTGCTCAAACTACAAGGCATTGTTTTACAATGGTTGATTTCTCAGTGTGCTCTCTTGAGTTCACAAACAGTATGTGCTGTGCAGCATCTGTTTTTCATCACTGTAGTATAAAACATTATGCCTAAAAAGTAAAGGGTGTTATCAACATCTATCAAGGTCTTCCCTAGTTTTTAGTTTGAACATGTGCCTTGTTTATTCAAGCATAAGGAAACTTCCCCCTGCTCATCTCCCTGACACGAATGCAGCTCTTAGGTCCATGAAAATAAGTTCCTCTAGTGAAGAGTGGCTCATCTGTGTGGTGACTTCTGGGTATGTGTATGAGACATCAAACCTGTTTCAAATTGCCCACAGACAAGCCCTCATCCTAAAGGTGTTCTGCTTGATTTAATAGGAAACCCATGCAACAATTTAATGCCACCTAGTGAAATCATATTGTTTGGAATGGAAATTTCAGGGTCGAGCTGGCATCATGAGCAAGCAGGGAAAAACACTACTTTGGCTGCCAGGACAATATACACATGTATATATCTGAGCCAACATTAAATTTTGGTAGATTCAAGTGAAGACTTCATTGTAAATTTCTAAAAATTGTATGTTTTGGAACAAAAATCAGATGTGCAATCATTATTCAAACCTTTTCATATTCAGACAAAAATGCCAGCCAACCTGTAAGGATTAAATGTCATCTCATCTGCTTGCTACAAAACTGTACCTTGCACTTGTTCATTAGGGATCGAGGCCAGGTTTCCTCCTAAATTCATGCAAGCTGTTCGAGCAGCATGCCAAGTAATACGTTCCTCTTCTGTAGATCCAAATATTTTGTAACACTAAAATATGAACAAATTCTCTGTTATCTTTAGTCCAATACCCCTCAATTGATAATCACAGCTTTAAACTGAGCAGGATGGAAAAAGCAAAACAATGCACTTATCTGAAAAAATATGTTCAACATTACATGAGCTTTTTGTGTTGGTCCTGCTTCTACATAAAATTAGAATTGTTTTGTTTTGTTTTGTTTAAAAACCACCAAGATCAAGGCATCAATACTTAAGAATTCTGACTAAATGCATATCAAAATATTTGAAGAGCTGACTAGAAAATTACTTTCATCAGCTGCAACTGAATATGCTTCATTAGAAGCATCAAAAAAGCACTTTTTCTGCAAAACAGTGGATGGGCTAACAAAGAAAAGTATGCATGTTTCAACTAGCTCTCTGCATAAACATAATAATATTTTGTATTAAATAGAAACAGTATGATTAAATAATTCCCTTGTTTTCTATTTGATGCTTTGCCAAACATCCAGCATGCACTGTATTTGTTATGGTACCTTATTATGAAAAAAAAGCCAAGTTGAATGGCATCCTCTTGGAGTTGATAATGTGGTGGGAGGAACAGTTGAATTGATGGAACTGTTGTGCCTTTCACATATGTAAGGATATGGATAGCCACAGTTTATATCATTCCAAAATCCTGGATGTAAGATAAATGGGAAACTGTATGACACCATCTCTCATGCTGCTCAATGGAGATCAGTTTCACCCATTCTCACATTAAGTACTTCTAGTTGAAAGATAAGATCAAAGCTGTCTCTCAGTTTATTACCATTTAATATCAGTTTCTATGAGAATTATGACACTTTATGTCACTGTAATTACAGAAAGTTAAAAGCTTTGTAGAACCAGGTAATAGAAATTTTATAGTGACACATTAGATCAATTTTAATAAAAAATATAAACCAACACTCACAACCACAAACTTCTAACCACAGACCTCTGTCAGAGCTTCCCCATGTAAGGCTTAAGATAAGAACAAGAGCACAAAACAATTAAGTCCTATAAGTAATACAGTGGTCTACTTCAATAACTTTTTGCAAAAGAGAAAAAAAGAAAAAGAGGGTGAAGGGGTGATTCTCAGAAGAAAAAAAAAATTTTGACACAAACACACAAATAATGCAATTCATGAAAGCAACATACAAAACTCACCTAAATTCTTATACATAACTACACAGTTCTCATCATTATTTGCAAAGTTAGGTTCATGTGGTGCCCATGCCAAATAATTCACTGGAGTGCCATCCATCCAGCTTAAGAAAAACAATCCAACAAAATTCTTCTTTAACATACAAATAGAATTTCTTCCATGTTCAAAAAGGAACTTTGCAATATGTTTAATATAACCATTCAGAGTAAAGTGTACAAGGTTTCTTGACCAAATTGCCTCTTTACTAGTTGCTCTAAACTTACTCCCTGCACTAAGATATACAAGGTAAAACACAAAAATTGGAAAAGGTGTACATCCATGTCGCTTAGGCAATAAAGAACAAAATCATAACCAGGCAAATTATTAGGAGATCTCTTTCTAGTGGTCTGCAGGTGACAGTGGTGCCCAAGTTCATCCTTCAGGCACATGCACAAGGTACTTAAAAGTATATTCATCTTAGGGTCCCTACAGAAAGGCAGAAACACCTCATTTTCAGCAGGTGACCTGCCTCACCTAACAACCTAATGGTCCTCTGGAGTTTCCTCATTACCACTGTGGACTATAAGGAGAACTGAGAACTGCTAGGCATCTACCCAGGCACTTCAAAACACAGACTGAACTGAATCCAGGCTGAATGAACATCACATGTCAAAATCAATACGGTGCTGTATACTGACATTCAGAAAAGATTTGCAGAAAACCTGATTGTCCTGACAATGCAACAGCTATCTTTGTTATAGAAAAAGAAAATAGGTTTCATTTGTTCTTTTATTAGAGTCTGATCTCAACAGTTAAGGGTGGGGAAAAAAGAACATCTTTACCTACCAGAAGTCATATATTTAAAGTTCGGACATCTATTTATATTTTCAATAGAAATTACAGAATAAAGGAAACTAGAGTTCCCGAATAAAAATTCCAAATACATTAGCTGCACTCTAATTTTTTGGCTAGCTTTGGGTGAATTCTATTTAGGAAACATGTAGCATTTCTTCTGGGTAATCTAGAGCTAAATTAAGAAGGAATTAAACCACTTTAGAATACAATCATGTTTAAATTAAAGACTCAAAACTAGGCATGACCTACCTTGTACGTTGGTCAATACTCAGTTGTAAACCAATGAAATATGCATCCTCTTTGCCATTTTTCAATATCTAGAATGTAAAAATTAAAATTGTATAAATGTCTTGTATTATCCTATAAGTCTAATATGTTACTGAGGAGTAATATACCTCTAAAGGACAGAGGATATGAACTGCTGTACTCTGTAGCTACAACATTTAAGTTGAAGAGCTCACAGCTGACAGTCCACAGTCAAACTTCACCACTGGCCAAAAAGTGTGGTCACTGTATCAGCACTTCTCACAGTTTTACCTGAAAGCCACTGAAATCAACTCCTATTGCACAGACTCTGCAGTGGACTTTATCTGACAAATTTCTTGCAAGGACAAACCTTCCTACAATTGGATGTGAATTGATATACGCCCTCATGTCTTTTCAGTGTCACTCTTCAGACAACCCAGGAAACTTTCTATGTAGTTCAAATTTAACTTTTTAGCACATTTTTTATTAAAAATAAGCTGGCCTCAGGCAGCATGAAAAGCAAACTATTCCAACGACATAGGAAATAGGATTTCAAAGCNTAATTATAATTATATTCTCATGACAAGCAGGAGCAAATGTGAGGACCAAAAAGAGACTGCTGGGTAGACTACAGCCCAGATAAACAGAGAAGATCTAAAGTCAATGTTCTGAGTGTTGCATGTATGTCAGTTGCTGGTTTGATCCACTACTACAGGTACCCTACAAAATTATAGCTCAGCAGTGTAACACTTTTTGTCTAAAATGAAGCCACAGATCCCTTATAAGTAAGCGTAAGTTTGTTCTTCATACTAATTTGGCTTAGTGTTACTGCAATTTCACTATTAAAACTTGTAGGGAGAGCACCATGGTGAAAAGGATTTGTGGCCATGCTCACATGTTTTGGATGGTTTATTCCATAGTATTAATGATTTTTCTTACATATCGCCAGAGGAACTTTCTTTCACTTTCACTCTCAATGACGGAAAGGTCTCCAAAGTTCTTTTTGCAGAACTCACGGCCCTGTTCCATAGGAGCAGTCTCTGTGCTGAAATAATATTGCTTGTCTTCATGTATAATCCATCCATCCTCAGTAGTCTTGTATTCTGTAAGATAATGGCCAAGCTAATGATATTGCTCCTGAGATACAAGACATCCTCCTTAACAAAATTTTAAAAATGCTTTTGAACACACACACACACAAAGAGCAATAGCAGTAACACCTACCGGGTGCAGGAGATTCTGTTGGTTCAGGCTTTACACTTTCCCCTGTCAGAAAAAAAATATTTATTTTATGACTGTATACTTTCTGCCTGAAGAGAAAATACTTACTATGACTGATAGGCATGTTTTAATACTGACATTGATTTTTATGGTTAGCAATGGATTTAACACCAAAATGTAGAAGGAACTAAATAGCTTAAATCTCTTTTTTTTTTTTTTAATACAATTCAATTTTAAATACATAGTCTTTTTTCCTTACGTTCAAAGTATTATAAATACCTTGATTTTTACCTGAGCCAAGTAATTTTTTCTTATTCGTTGAAAGCAGTAAAGTTTATGCCCCAAGGCATTAACTCTGTTCGGACAGTTGTCCTGGATCTCCCTGTCTCTCTTTTCCCCTGGTCATAAATACTTGAATTCTAGCTTAGACCAGAGGCACCAGGAATGCAGGCTCGGTTGTCATCTGATGTGGTGCCCTAACTACTACAGAGTGAGGTTTTTTCCATCCTTCTCTGGTTGAGAGTAACTTCTACCTGGATCACACGAATTTCCCTAGATAAAATATTGTTGGAAAAGATCTCCAGAAATTAACCGATCCTTTATCAAAAGGAAAACTTCAGACTAAATAATTTCCCTGATTGTTTTTGCTATGCCATCATTGAGATGGCATCTTGGATGTCATCATTAGCTTCTCAGGAAAACAATTTATAATACAGGAAAGCTCTGTCAGTTTTGGCTTACAGACTAATTTTGTGCTAAAATATAAACTCACAAATAATGAAATTTATTAAGAAGATCTATGCCTATGAATTTCTTTTACCAATATAAGGCAGAGCTGATGTTTATTGTCAATAATCTAATGCAACATCTTTATTTTGTTCCTCTTCGTAAGAATGCAGAAAAACACTTAAATGTGCACTTTCTAAAATGCTCAGATTTAGATAGATGCACTGATAGTGGAACTCACGTGTCCCCTAAATTATAAATATTGTCTTGATGACTTCAATAAATTAAAAGCATCCAAAAACATGTCTCAAGAGAATTTAGTAAGCAACCAACATGTGAATATAGAAATAAAGTATCTCAAAACCAGGCTCCATCTTGGAAGAACACGTTCTTAGCAGACAAAACAGCACCTGAGGCAACTGAAGGAGGGATTTTTCATGCATAAAAAATCACTTATGTGAACTGATTTGCAAACTGTTTTCTAATAACTTGAAACAACTCAGAAAAAAAATCTATAATAGGATTTGTTGAAGAAGGCATGAATTTTCCAAATGAAAAGTAAAATGTGAACATTAATATTCAAAGTAACATTCCCTATTTATCAAATATCACATTATCCTTTCTGAAATCATAGAAAAAGTTCAATGAGAAGTCCCAGCAAGGCACCAAAGGCTCTGCATCTTTAAATACCACAAAGACATAGAAATCCTTATACCACTGTGGTGTTTCACATTCCTTAGGGACCTTTTCTTACGAAGAGGTTTTAAATTTTTTTTATTTCTTAAAGTCAAGGTAAAAATCAACTGAGAATATCTTCTTATTACACTAATACACAGGAGTAAGCAATACCTTTTCTTATTTGGCAAATCCATCCATACATATAATCACAGTGCCTGTCATTCCAAAGCATGCTGGAATCACCATTGATCTCTGTACAGAGTTCAACTCCTTGATAATTATTTGGTTCTCCAAAGCCCCAGTTTTCATACCTCACCTATGACAGAAGAAGTTTTGTGAAGATTCTGTTATATGGAAATAAAATAAGGGAGAGAGGGAGGAGATAGCATCAAATCACAGACCTACAACTTGTTCCTACTGTCAGTTTGAAAACTTAGCTGGGAGGAAACCAGAATCTCCCTGTGCAAATGCTGACCTTTCAAACTTTTTTCGGATTGCAACTGGATTTCAGCTTAGGTGACAATTGTTTTTGTTCACACTTGGAAGTATATCAACATTTTTATAGGACCTAAGTTCTGTAAAATACATTTATTAACAATGTTTGGTCATGTTTTATCTTGATATTAAATTAATTAAACACTCAGTATGAGTAAAATAGGATATTATTCAGATTCAATAATAATGTTGCAATTTTTCTCAGAATAGTATTACCACTATTCTAATTTTCCAATATAAATCCAGTTTCAGGTTTCTGTATTGAAAATTGCCATCAATATATCTTGACCAACCCTGCATCAAGTACACCTACATCTCCAAAATCACTTTCTTTAATGCAGTTTTATATCTTAGTTTAAAGCGCAGTAGGTCAAACTGGGATTAAAAAAAAGCCTTCATTTCCATGGAATATAAGCCGTTGCAGATAATGAGCAAAGAAAAAAAATACTAAAGATGGACTATTTTACCAAAAAACCCTTGCATTTGTGAGAACACCCTTTTAGTCTACATGTATTTAGTTTCCTTGTTGATTCAATGAGTATCTTCTCATCAAAAATCAGTATGTTTTAGCCAAAAAAAATCAAGCCATGAAATTGCTATTCATTAGCTTTCCTAAAGAGTGCACAATATGGAGGGTTATGATTAAGCATAAAATTACACAGAAACACATACACTACACATACTTGAGAGGCACAGGGAATGTAAAATAACAGCTGTGGAAAATTAAATCACTCACTGGAGATCCATCACTCCAAGCAAAGCCATCGTCAGGATTCAGGTAATATAAACCAATCCAGAAAGTCTGGTGGTAATAGCCATTGTTTCTAAAAAAAAAAAGTCCCAACACTAATGAGGGCATTACAATATTTTTAATAGTCTATCATCTACTACAGTTAGAAGAGTTCTCTTAGTCCTTAATCCTGTTAAAAACAACAACCAGGGTGGAAATAAACTAAAATGCAGCTGTTTCTAGCTGTTATCATTATACATTAACTCAGGTTGAAATACAGATCAAGAAAATTATTGGATACAACTCCTGTAAATAAGGTATCAATACTTCTGTATAAGTGATCACTAGCTACTGGTGTTCCATTTCTCAAATCTTCGTTTTCTCTGTGAAGGCCTTTACAGTTTCCAAACAGAGAGTTATCTTCTGCAGTTGAATCACATTTTAAAAATATCACCTTAAACTAATCCTTGTCTCCAAGCAAGCAGACACACTTTATTGATTTATCTGAATATATTCAGTCAATTTGTGGCAATGAAGCATCTGAGTCCTCCTTACTGTAAGTAAGCAGCTGGAATTCTAGTATGACCATAGCATTTTGCAGGACCAGGATGTTTCAGTCTTGCTTCTTGGTTAGCCAGGGATGTACAGGATCCTTGAGCCTGGTTTATTCTGGTCATATTACAAGTGTTAGCTTTTTAAGAATATTTTATCTTATTCAAAAATCTCACACCTGTTTTTTGAAGTTCAGGGACTTACGAACCTTATTTACATTACTTACGTAAGAAAAAAATTAATCTGAAGTTGCCTCTGCTTTTTGATTAGTTAATAAAATTGACAAAATTATTAACATATTGTCCAGATTTACACTACAACTGTTACTGTTTTTGTAAACTTATTTACTTGAAAATAACTGACATATGTAATAATTTTATAATATACACAACTCCACAGTAAATAGCTTTACTTCAGGTGATAAATGTTGCATTAACTATATATCTTGCCAATCTTGTTTCGGCACCAGCTTTTGAGGTTATTGCTGCTAGTCCTGCAACTCCCGCTATTTCATCAGCTCTACTCTTTTGCTGTGTGTTTGACACAGACACAGACACTGAGTGCAGACTGGCTTATACTGATGTAGACACAAACACCTAAAAATAAATATTTCTGAGAGATCAAGAGCTAATTGCAGTGAGCTGATGACCACCCTACGGATACTCACACAATGGAACGCCAGATCACGTACTGCTCCTCTTTGCCGTGAATGGAGGCCAGATCTCCTCCTATGGATCGACAGAACTCCTGCGATTCAAGCCATGTTTTCTTGTGCTCGGCTTGTGAAAAAGGCTAAAGAGAGCATTTTGCCATCAGTCAAAACAGACCATATAGATCACAAGATCGAGAAATATGAACTACCCAAAAGCAATTAATTTACAATTATGTTCTGTGGGGATTACAGAAACTTGAGTACAGGGTTTAGGAGTGCTCTGTCAGACACAGGCTTGGAATAAGGGCTCCTAAACCAAGTTAGCACACAGTATTCCTGATAGGTGTGTCTACTGCAAGACAACAGCCAGACAACAATCTTAAGATAATTGGAAATTAAGAATAGAAGATCAAACCTGAAGATTAATCTCTAACAGAATAAATGAAACCATGAGCATTTCAGTAGAAAGGAAGAAGACTTGTACATATAATCTGTAAATAAGATTATGAAACAATAGGACATACGTATACCAATTTTTATTGGGACCACAGAATATTCTGAGTTGGAAGGGACCCACAAGGATCATCAAGTCCAACCCTTAAGTGAAGGGCTCCTACAGGGATCAAACCTGCAGCCTTGGCACTATTTGCACCATGCTCTGACAAATCGAGATAATCACATGTATGTGAAGCAAACAGAAACTACCTTAATGCTGAAATAATCAACATACTTACTTTGAAACAGAAGCTAATACGGTTGTTTGACTCCCAGCCTTCTGGACACCGGGGAGCAGGAGTTGTTGTAGGAACAGGTGGAAGTGTCACTCCTTCTGCCCACACTTTGCACAGGAACTTTGCCTTTTCTTCACATTTTACTACATCCCATAATCCACCTGCTATTCCAGTCCTCATGGCAACACAGCCTGGCTTTCTACCTGGTTGTAAATAGGAATGCACAGAAACACCATTTAGGGTGTTATAAGAATTTAGAAAACTTCATGTTCTCTCTTGGTAGAAATAAAGTCTTTGTACAGAGTAAAATGTATTTCTAATGTTAGAGTAGGTCCATGGGAGGACCACGAAAATCATCAGAAGGCTGGAACACTGCTCCTTTGGAGAGAGACTAAGGAAGTAGGGTTGTTCAGCCTGGAGAAGAGGACTCCAGGGAAACATTACCGTGACTACTCAATATCTAAAAAGTGCTTATAAGATGAAGAAAGGATTTTTACCAGAGCTTATAGTGACAGAACAAGGTACAACCATTTTTAAATGAAAGAAGGTAGATTCAGATTGGGCGTAAGGAATTAATTCTTTTGTTATGAATGTGGTGAGTCACTGAAACAGGTTGCCTGGAGAAGTTGTAGGTGCCCCATTCATGAAAGTTCTCAAGGTCAGATTGGGCTTGGATTTGAGCAACCTGGTCTAGTGGAAGGTGTCCATGGCAGGGGGTGGGGACTAAGTGACCTGTAAAAGCTCTTAACACAAACCATCCTGTGTGTTGAAAAGAACCAAAAAAATCTGTGGTTCATCCACTCTGAATTATGCCTCACACCAAGTCACCTGCAGTGGCTGACTCTAGCTAGATCATAACCTTAGATCTAAAAAATTCTCCCCTAAAACTGAAGATGTAGTTAGAGCTAGTTTCTCAAAATTTTCTAATTTGACTTAGAATTTTCAAAAACTAACTAGGTATATATAAGCCTACTATTGGCTTTGTGGTCTACATAGCCTTACCACTTCACCTGACACATTCAAATCAGCAATTAGGTACTGAAATTAAACAGAATCAGAGGACCTCCTGAAAGTCATGTGCGACATACCAGAACTTTGAACAACCAAAACCCATCCCCTTTCTGATGTGATCATGTCAGAGATTAAATGCCTTCCTATCCCTATATTTTGGCCCTCTTGTCCTCCCTTACAACCCCATTTTCTCTAGGACTCAGAGATGTTTCATGCATGCTGTGATCCCCCATGCTTGGAACATGCAGTGAGCAAAAGTGCTATGAGATATGGCTGAACTGGCAGGACTTGCAAGGAGGGTGAAATATGCCTGCAGAGATTGCTCCTCCAGAGTAGTACAGACACAGCCTTCCCCAGAACAACTGCAAATCAGACACTTGATCTCAATTAAAAATTTCTTCCCAAACTCAGATTAAAAACTCATTTCAGCACTGAGCAATTACACTGGATGCTTGGGGAAAGCAGATGGATGTATTTGAAAGCCATTGGCCATTATGTCATGAAGAGAGGGCTAAGAAAAAAAAATGATAGAGAGCAATGTATTTTGGACTCTGGACTCATTAAACAGCACAGAGTCATACCTACCAGGCATTTCAGAATTCCAGTGTGTAAATAAGACAGATTCACCATTAGCCCACTTGAATGTTCCTTTTTCTTCTACATCTGAAAGTCCAATCCAAAAGTATCTTTCTGTTCTCAGCCCAACCAGGCTAGTCAGATAGGCTTGCTCATATCTGTTCGAAAGAAATCAGTCACTAAATTAATACTGTTAAATTTATTTTTAAAAGTTTAAAAGGCTTGTTATTTTCTCTGAACTACTGCTGTACCTTCTTGAAAGCATAACTTAGATGGATTTTCTTTAGCAAAGAATATGACAAAAACATCACAAAACAGATATTTTGCAAGTTCAATAGCAGAGTATTCTGCTTTCTTTTTGGATGTCTAGTAAATAAGGTGGAAAAATCATGGACTGATAGGTAATCGGTGGTAAAGAAGAAACCTGCCATGCCTTATGTTTAGTACCACTGTATTTTGTGAGTTTCTAGTACTCTCATATTTTATGACTCCTTGCCTCAGAAAAATCCAAAACTGATAAAGGAATCTCAGCATTACTGAAAAAGTTACAAAAAGTAGAAGCTAAAGTAGTATCATACAAAAATTATCAAAATAAGGAACATGAAATTAGAACCAACAATTATGCAAGAAAAGTTTCATTTGGGAAACAAACCTATGTAGAGGTAAAGCCTGTCATAGTTCATTGTGGTGTTTAAACAAAAAGCTCTTAAGACATCAGAGCAAATAAAAAACGTGTCCCCTTAACAAGGTGTGGTCTGAAGACCTCATTAATGTTAAATCATTTATATGGCAGCTGCAGTGCTATCCATGTTTAGAGAGCTACCATTTGTGACAGGTGGAGCTTTCACATTAGAACATATGTATTTTGATTATATAGAACAAATAAGAGATTGTGTAAAGCATTGAGTCATTTTTAAGCAAAATATTTTATTTCTTACACCTTTTATTTTTTCTGTATTTCACATCCAGAAATACCCACCACTTCTCCAGAAATTTAACACACACTGAACCCTGCCTGAATTATGACAGGTTTTCAGGCACCAAGCACTTTACATAATCTGATTTCTCACTTAATTTTTTTAAAAGTACCTCAATTCTAAGACCAGATAGCTGAAAATTATATCCTCTTGCTCATTTGAACTACCTCTTGAAAGGAATTCAGAGCCATGTCTCTTCATTTATTAATCAAAATTGGATTCTGTATTCCTCACTCAAGTTAGCCACTACAATTAAGGAAGTAGAAAATATAGTTCTATTTTTTCTTTTACATAACCATCTATATCAATACTGATTTCACAGCCATGACCTACTTCCAGTATAAACCAGATTCCTGGACTTGAATTTACTTGTAAAAACGGCGCAAAGTTATCTATCTGCAGATAGCTTCCTCTGAAGCTAGATTTTTGCCCAGATCAGAGTCTTTATTTTGATATGCAGGTGAAGCTAGAAGTTGAATCCTCATTTGATCCCCTTGGACAAGTAGACGTTTACATACCTGTCTTCAATAGTTGCTAAAAAAGCCTGATGACTTCCACAGGTTTGATTTGCTTGAGAAAATGTTACAAATGTATTTCCAATGAAGTAACAATAAAAACCATGTCTTTTCCAACCCTGTAAAATAAATTGAAGTGATCACATGAAAGGGAAAGGGAAAGGGAAAGGGAAACAAGGGAAAGGGAACCAACAAAGTAGAAAACTGATTTATACTACTGTTAAATGGAACTGAAGAAGTCAGTGTAGAAACAGGCAGGATCAAAACTTTTTAGAATTTTGTTTCATAAAACTATTTTTCATACCTAATGAATTTTAATCAGTGTAGTCCACCCACAAAGGAATGAGAGGCTTTGCTGTGCACCTTTTTTGTTCAGAACAGGCTTATAACCAACACATAGGCATTGTGCAATCATGAGGATGGTCTTGAGAAGCAAACTTCAGTTTGAATTTTGAGAAAAAGAATGACACCTCAAACAAGTTTGTTTATTCTTAACTAACATTAACACTCTCTTCTAAAGTTTTGTCATTTAAATATCATTTACTCAGGAACATACTCTCAGAGAAGTTTGCTGTGATCAGCCACAATTCACACAAATTTTCTTCTGATGTTTTACATTTCTCATTTTGAGAGATTTTATTCTACATGCATGCACTTAGTTCTTTAGGCAATAATAACATCCATAAGCATAAGGAACCCTTTATTTCCTCCAATATTTGAATACTTGATTCCAAGTATTTGTAAAAAAAAGTACCTGGAACCCTTACAACAACTTTCTCTGAAGCTGTGTAAAACAGTCTTGGCAGAAAGGACAATTTCTTCAAGGAAGACAAATAATAAGATTTCATATGACAAATTACAGTAGCTTTTTTTAATTACTGTGTGTTATGTCATCAGAAGGCAAGCAAGTAAACAATAGATCTGCTAGCAATTCAGGAGAAGCACAATAGATTAATTTTACTTGGGCACTGGTAAGAAGTTTTTCGAAGCAGAGAGCACTGCCAGAGACCACAGCAAAGCCCTGAGAACAGTGTTTAGACATGGACACCCTTCCTACTGTGAATAATTTTGTAGAAAACTCCAGGCAGAGCTGAAGTGCCACTGTTGGTACAGGCAAACTCTTTAGGGAAGCTTGAATGCCAATCAAGGAAAAATGACCTGCTGAAGGGACAACAGGTTTGAGTTTTGGTTTTCCCTGGAAAAAGAAAGGGAATATCAAGAACCAAATTACAGACACAGATTAGATTTAGTCATATGTATCACCTACCCTATCTGCCATAGAAATGAGAAGCTAAATTCCTGATTATGATGACACAGAACCTATTTTTCCTGTTTTATCTATCACCTAGGTGACAGTTTCTCTGTTTTATCATTCCTAAGAGCATATTCAGATCAGACAGCTTTTTCTTCACTTACTTTTTGGCAGCCCACATCAGTTTCCTCTTCTGTAGGAGCATCTGACAGAGGTTTCCTTTTACAGATGTATCCAATTTTCTTTTCACAAGAATGGTCTGCCCAAAATCCATCCTGAGCATACAAACAGGACATCAGTAAATTGGGATTTAATCTTCACAAGGAGCTGGTTTGTATTTTTAAGTATTTAATAATTT
Organism: Grantiella picta; assembly: GCA_013397955.1. Classification (NCBI taxonomy): domain Eukaryota; kingdom Metazoa; phylum Chordata; class Aves; order Passeriformes; family Meliphagidae; genus Grantiella; species Grantiella picta. Next base: position 1,534,282 of record VZRM01003179.1, on the reverse strand, counting down.
TTTGCTGGCATTAAATGGAGTAAAGCCTACATAATTCCAACCTCATTCCTATCTTGTTTCTTCTGGAGCTGATTTACCATTGACTTATAATTTCTTTGATTATCTACCCTTCTGAAAGGCAATCCCTTGAGGGTGACAGCAATACACTGTCTTTACAAAGATTACTGATTTAATAATCATGTGGGAGGAAAGGGAGATATCATCTCTCCTCACAGAAATACAGCTGGAAAAGAAAAGAAAACACCAGAAGACTACAGTTAATGCTTACACAAAACTTTAAAGATGTAAGAAGTTCTTTGTCAAAGTTAGAATTAATATTCTTATTCCTCATACTGCAGATTCTCAGAAGAAACAATGACATTCAGTGGGAGTTGTACTGAAAGCAAGAAACATCACGCCATGTTCCCAAAATATTTTACATACAATTTGGCTGAACAGATGAACTAAGGTATTAAGAGAGGAAGGGAAAATTTTGTGCCTCTCACCTATGCCTTAAAGACTCCACCTTTATAACTATAATTTCATAGCAGTTGGTAGCAATTTTTTTTTCCATTCTTTCAATTCTTCCCCCCCCCCCCCCAACCAGAAATGTAAAATAATCAAATAATCACCATGGCAATATACAGACACTTGTGCCACAATATTCAAAATTCTCAAAAGCCTCAACAAAACCTGCTTCCAGCCAAAACTCTCCCAAAGCTCAACACTACTGCCCACAACAAAAAAGCCTTGAATGTTCAGTTGGTGTTTGTGTCTGTCCTGTGCTGACTACAAGGCAAGTCCATTGGAGGCAGTCACATCATCCCCTACCATGTCTTCCTCAGTCTCTGAGAAAGTTTGTAGGTTGGTAGGCCCTTCAAATAATCACCCAAATCTCTGACCTTTTTAGATGGGAAGAAATTAGCTTTTCAAAACCTGACTTCAGACTTCTTCAGCACAGGAAAACCTACTCTGAAGTTGTGGGTCTCTAGCTGCAGGAAGATCATTTGCTGCCTTTCCACAGCTCTGTCTTCAGCAAGAAATTCATGCAGTAATTTCTAGACATTTCTTGCCACATCTTATGAGATATCTTTTGCAAATATATCTCTATTCTCTTGCTTTCTTGTAAACTGAACCCAAACACTTCTTTTAAAAAGAAGGTGGTGCCATAAACAGGGCCAGGCTTTGTTCCATTAAATTAAGTGATGGATTCAGATGGCTTCAGCCAAGGAGGGATCAACCCATAAATATCAGCAATGGAAACATAAATGTACTTAGGTAGGCAGACATCAACCGATTGGGAAGGTCAACTGATAATTATTGCTTGGTCAGCTGACAGCTGATTCCAAAACACAACGAGCTGGTATAACTTCCATGGAATTTCTTCAGCCAAAACCTACATCATGCTTTCTGTCTTGATTTTGGGCACTGATACAAGTGAAAGGATGACAGCTCTTCTAAAACAGCAGAAAAGAACAGCAGGCTGCTATCTTTATTTATAGCTACAGCCATAAATATATCTATCCATTACTTTTGGAATTAGAAGAGTCTCTGAGATTCTGAGACAAGTCTTACTTAATACATATTCAGTGCTGGAGGACCCCAAGATCCTTCTGTAGTGACTGGCACTGTGTTAGGTGAAGGAAGGGAAGGCTTGGACCAACAGAGGATGGTGTCCTCCCTTCCCAAATTCAAGGACCAACATCCTGAACCAGTATTTTCAGGTAGTTGTTGGCCATAGTATTAAGCATGCCAGCTTGCCATTGGCTACTCTATTTCTGAACAGTGATCATGGCTGCACTGAGTGCTGCAGTTTTAGCATGGCATACAGCACATGACCAGTAAGCCCAAATTTTAATGCTTTGAGACATTCACCATTGGATTAATTTTATTTTAATCCCCAACCCAATGTTGGATCCCTTTTAAAAGGTCATCTTCTGTCGACAGATTTGCCTTGACACATACACACCACTGCTTATATCTGTATTCTTGCCTCCTTGTAAATGAACTGCTTGTGTGTCCCAGTGGTTTGGTCTGAACTTCAAAATTTTACTGATCATACAAAGTGAGAATGAGGACGTAAGTAACAATGGTTTCTATTTTTCTATCAATTTCTTTATCCAGTAGATTTCAATGAATGGCCACATGGAGTAGGGAAAACATTAGGTAGACCAGGAGGTTTTTTCCCAGGGCTTGACATTGTGGAGAGGCACGACCTTACTGCAGACCATGCTGTTGGTGCCCTGCACCAGAGGATACTGCTAGGGCTAGTTACAGTCTCTGCCTGCCTTGCCTTTCTCCTAAAATCTCTTAGAAATAGCCAGATTGTCTCTCCTCTAATCCTGAAACAGAACCTGAGGTAGCTGGCTCTTTCCTAGATATATGTGACAGGTGCTGGATTTCAAACTATCACAGGTGATTTATTTAGGTTTGCAGAAAATTAGAATCTAGTGGATTCCAGCTTCTGTACACAAATAGAAATTTTTAACCTGAATCTAAGTTCCACAAATTCTGTAATACTTGGTTTGGCCAGAAAATGCCATCTCAACTCTCAGAAAACCACATAACAGGTTCTGTTCCTTCCTGTTTTTTCTTGGAACGCTTGTTTGAATGCAATCAAGTAATTTTGATGAAAATCACAGCTTTACCAATGGATTTAAGCTGCCCTATTCATTCCAAAATACTGTATATTATATATAAAATGTTTCTAGGAACTATGAACATCAAGAGTGTTCCTAATACTTTTTTCAAAGCACCACCCAAACAATGAAATGCCTGTCTGCCTCTTACTTCCTACAATACTTTCTGCACCAATACTTCCATGTATAATACCACCAACCTTAAAGTTAAAACCAACAGATGAGGTTAGCTAAAGGGCACAGGATAGTAGATGAGACAAAACCTCAAATACGTGCTCCTAGAAACTAACCACCCACGTGCACCAAGACCAGCTGCCTTACTCACCTCCCATGCCTGAGCAAGCTCTGCAGTATCTCCTGACCAGTATAAAAGTTCTTGAAGCAGCTGCCATTTACTACTTTGATTGATTGACTCTCACCTCGGAGCACTCAGCTTCTTTCCACTGTCTGACCCTATAACTCTGAGAGGCAAAGCATCTCCTACAACCTCAATCTCTTCAATTTATAAGTACACTCACCAAAAGTGTAGCAAACGTAGAACCATCAAGTTTGAATTTTGCAAAATAAGAAAATATCTTTGGGATGTGTACATGATTTTTTCCCTCCTGATAAAACAGGCAAACTCTAAAGGAGGTGGTAAGTTTAATATTTTTAATTATCACAAAAAGGAAAAATATAACATCAACACAGACTAACCTTTATGCCAGGTATTATCTCTGTTCCTGCAATGTTTCTAGATCTAGGTCATTGCCAGATTTTAGAAGACAGCCCTTTCAAAGCAGCCTTTAAATTGTAAGTATACAGTCATTCAGGAAAGTCTTTCACTAACGTCACTCTTAAATACTTTACTACTTTTCTCACAGCTCTTCGTATGCAGTGCAGATACAAGCATGACAACTAAACCACCTAGATTCAAGATTTAAAACTTTACCTAGAAAAATAAAATTAAGATTTCTATTTTCTTCTACAGAGAGTATTTCGCCCTAGCATCAATAAAAATTCCTAGTGCATTTTTTAAGGTGAATCCCATATTCAGTCAAAACAGAAAAAAGCCAGACATATCCAAAATGTCTTTTTAGCTTACCGAAGAAAAACATCCACATGTTTACGTGCTTCCCGGTGTAATTATAAGATTCTTTAAAAAGTTCACGTGCACAAACTAAAATCTAGAAATATGGATCTTGGGGGGCAGTTGCCATCACTTATCTGCTTCTTAGGGAAGACAGTGAAATTTTCTGGCAACCTCAAACTGAGTTTCTTCCTCAAAAAATTAATTCCTGACTCTAAAATAGGCTGCTTCAAGGAGTAATATCCCCATTTTTTAATTTTTTTTTTATTATTTGCTCTAGTATAGGAAAAAGCCCAAATGATAAATTAAATTATAAGACAATTTAGTCAATAGCTATGTGACTTTACCTTTCCCTTCATAATAACACAGTCCTCTTGCCTGTTGTTTGCATGAGTGGGTTCCCCACGAAGCCATTTGGTGTAGGTGACAGGTGTCCCATCGCTCCATTCAAAATACATCTGAACCTTGAGGTCATTCAACCCAATCCACAGCTCATCAGTTGGCTCTAAAATAGACAATTAACAATTCTTCCATAAAATGTGAACTTTTGTCTTCATTGAACAGAAAAAAAAATTATTCTCAGGAAGTTTAAAATGCAGTCACAGGAAATTAAGGGTCTCAATTTTATAGAGGTCAGACTGACCCTCATATACCCACTCCAGTCATCAGGAAAGCCACCTAAAGTGGTAATACAATAAGGATGTTCAACTTCATATAAAACAACAAACATATTCCCTTTGCTGAATTATATTGCAACACAATTAGGTTCATCTTCTTTTCCAACCCAAAACACCTGCAACAAGATACGAATAAACACCTAAATAAAATATTACCTCCCCTTTTCCCACTCCTTTTAGTAGAATGAAGAAAGAAGTGTCCTATTTTCTAATGCTCAGACTCACAGTGATGTCTTTTAGAGCTGACAACCAGAGTACTTGCAAGTTTTCCCAGTAGTGTATTCCTATAATTTATTTGATTTCAGAGTAAAATGAAATTCACGTGGTTGTTGGATTTTTTTCACTTTACAGTTAAAGGAGTTAGCTGATGGCTTTTGGCTGAAAGGACACTGAAGGACTAATCAAGGAAATTTACTTTACACTATCTGTTTGAAAGGTTTATTTGCATGTGTTTAAATTCCTCCACTCTAACATACTGCTACTATAATGTTCACATCTAGTTTTGTTCTGAATAAACTATATGAATAAAGAGGATTAACATTGTGGACATTTATAATCACTCTGAATTCCATCACCATCAAAGGGTATTCCTCTCTAGAACTGATATTTTGACTTTGTTCAGTGCAATCAGCATTTTCTAAAATATCATTTAATTACTTATTTCCAGTCTGTTATCCAGTATGTGCTATAGGGAGCAGGTACTTCCTTTTGTCCTCAGCACTATGACTCACACTGACCAACTGCACACCCAGTCTTTTCCTTGCATAGCTGTCTTTCCAAGCAAAGGATAAACTATTTGGTTGCTAGAATTATTACCATTTTTGTGAACAACAAGGGGACCCGTTTTAAACAGTTTCTTCCTTTGCTTTGACCTTTGATTTCTACTCATCAAACTCAGAGGTCTTTTCCTTTTCATTCTGTTATCAAAGTTCTTGCGCTCTTGTGTAAGTCTTCATCTAACACACTCTATCCAGGCTTATCACAGTCAACCTGACAATGAAATCACCCGTGGAATTTAAAAATACCAGTTTTTTGTGAGCCCACAGATAAAGTCATCAGGTACAGGAGCAGGTCTCTTACTGGAACTGGAACTGTTTCTTTTCTGTTTCTGCTGTCCCTAGCAACAGAAATGCCTACAAAAAAGCTAAAAGTCATTGTCCCCAAGGCAATTCTTGCTGATTAACGCATTTCAAATGAAGGTTTTCCTAGATACCACCACAACCTAAAACCCTCCTGTGACATTTCTGCCATCTGTTAGTTCAGGAACATGGAGGCTTCCCATTTTGGCCAACCAAGATACTGCAAATATCACCTTCTCAGCCAGTCACTTTAGTGACACAGACAGTCAACTCTCTGTCCTTTCTCCTTCCCTCCCTTAACTCTCCTGCCTTTATTACACCGAAGTATGATCAGCACTCAGAGCTCATCCATAGTGTTCTTACCATCTCTCCCCCAATAAGAAGCACTGAGATTCACAGGGTCTCAGGCTCCATTTTCAAACACATGCCTTTACCACTTCCTCCAGACTGCACTTTATGTCCAGAAGTCCCTCAAACTTACATTTCAGTACCCTTCTTTAAACTCTCCTCTGCTAACACAATTGAAAGCTCTTCCAATTCCACTGTGCATCATGTTCTCATTCCCTCCTTGCCGCTGCCATCCATGCTCTCTAATTTATTTTTTGTTTAGTTACCTCCTAAAATCTGTCTGTGTTCATTGAGCACTTAGCACATCAGCGCACTATCCATGGCCAGAGCTCCTACATGGACTCACACCATGGTAATACAAACAATAAACAACATTCTTTAACAAAATAACTACAACAAAGCCATCTAAATAAGCCATGCAAATCTATGGATTCTCTTCCTACATAACATTTTTTCCTCACTAGATGTGCTGCTGCTTTTTTGCAACCATCTCTACAGCTGGATGACTAAATACCAAGAGGGTTTTTTTCCAGCAATTTGTAAAGCTGCTTCCCATTCTCAGTCATGCACTGGGCCACACTGTGCCATATCACATGCTGGACTTCCGTGTAAACATCCAGAATGCACTTCTTTATTCTTCATGTTCCTCTCTAAAGTTCTCCTTTGTGGGTGATGCCAACAACAGCTCAGCTACCATGACAATATTCATCTCGTCATACCCCTTCTTCCTTTGTTTTATCATGGGACTGTGAATTGTTTGGCCCAAAGATAGACTTTTGTCCTTTCTGTACAGCAGAGTTCTGATGCAGACAAGATTTTCTAGGCACTGCAATACATGGTGTTCTCATCTCAGTGGTGGAAAAGGACAATCTGATACAGTCATAAACTGTCGTAAAAGGCTTCTTTAATTGTTCCGATTTTACTTCTCTGAATAGAATCCTTTCAAAATGGTCTGTTGCAGCTAGTGTGCCATTTATGAGAAGCCCGGTTTCCTTCAGGACTATTTGCCTTTCAGAAACACTCACTTTTACAAAAAGAGTGCAGTCAGTCAGTTCAGGAAAGGTCTTTGGAGGAGGTATTAAACTATGAAATAACCTACTCCCCAGATGTAAGGTGAAAATACAGTTTCCTTTCAAACCTAACTTCTGTCAAATGTCCTAATTCCCATAAAGAGGTCCGGCCTTTTCCAAGAATATCTTTTGAAAAAGTTTCCTATTGTTCATGAAAGAACAAGTCACTCTTTCAGGAATGTGGAGAGAAGCGCAAGTTTCCATGGAGGTGGCTAGGATACAAAAGTAAAGCATATCAGCTGTTTATGATTTCCACTCCAAGACTGCCATTATGCTGCAGCTCACAGCACATGGCTGCACTCTCAGTGAAGGATAAACTAACTCACCTTCACCTGGCACTAAGAGCACACATAGGATCGGTCACTGAAAAGAAGCATACTTGGGAGAACATGCTTCTCCCTTCAAATTGCCTCAGGATCAGCATGGCTGCATGTTCCTGGTGAGCACATCTTGCACCTGCAGACTGTTTCCCTGTAACATCTTAAATGTGTGCTCAGAAACCAAGCACATAAGTACTGTATTCGATATAGAGCACATCTAAATCCATGTGCTGGGACAGATAGATTCCTTTTCAGAAGAAACACAAGCACCATGACTTGGAAGGTAAGGACATGGCTGTGCTGGTAACAGGACACAGATCTTCCCAAACCATCTTTGACCAGCAGACAATGCTTCCCCATATTTATGTTTCCAGATCAGTACAAAAAATCCTTTTATCTTATGAAAAAGTTGAACATTGTTTTAACCTATATAAAAGGAGGCAGCAGAACCTAAAAAATAGGATTTGGGAGATAATGCAATTTGCATCATTGACCACAGCTTTTTTGTGGCAGTAAAGTCCGTTTGGGTTTTGTGCTCCTATCCTGTGGGTTTTTTCCCTCTGATTTTTTAAATTTAAAATTTAACTCCTTCTGCACCCTGTGAACAGAAATTTTTTTTAAACAGTCTCCTCATTTTATTTACAGGTAAAACATGTTAAAAATACTTTATTACTTAGAATATATATGTATGTTATTTCGAAAAAATACTCACGGTACCCAAGTTGAGAAATAACAAAGCTGTATTCTTCAACATTATGGATGCTTGCCAGATCTCCATCCTCTTTCCTGCAAGATGTTAAGGCATCTTTCCATATTTTGGGATCCCTATGAATTATGTAACAGTGACCAGCATATGACACCCACTGATCAGGACAACTAACAGGTGTATTAGTCTCTGAAAAGAAAAATTGCCATAAAGAGTTTCACAATTCTGTTTTTAAAACTAAACGTCACATCAGAAAATATTTAACAAAAAAAATTAATCATATATTATTTTAATGAAGAACAGCAGAGATGAAAAATATGTACAGGGATAATAATCTGCATGAATAATTGAAAGCTGAAACTTCCACATTGTTTTTAAAGAACACTACAGTTGCAAACAAGTGCTTGCAACTTGTGAAAAAACAATTAAAACACAGTTTTGACTTTTATATGCATGCATATATGCATACTAAAATGTGAGATCTGCAGATTGGTGCTTTATAATTTTTCTACACTCATGTTAACACCTCTTTAACCCCCATTCTATCTGTTAAGAACCTGACTTTACAATATATATTTATGAGAGTAATTGTTTTTCCCCAAAACTTAGGCACTTTATAGATTAGCCAAATCTGCTAGTCTAGAAAAAGAAATAACTGATTATACATAACTGCAAGAGAAGCCAAATAAGACTACTGCTTCTAGGAATCCTTTTCAGAGGCTTAATTGATGAAATTATACTGTCAAAGTAAATGATTTATGCTTAAAACCTGCTTTTAGAAGTTCAGTAGAAGAGCATCAGAGTATTGCCAACAAACACATTGCTGTTCAGCAAACAATTCAGCCTTGAGAGGAGTGCCACCCGAACATATAATAAACAGAGTATCACTGTTGTAGAAACAAATAATGATTCTTGCAGCTCCCTATTTATAATCAGCAGATGTGTTTAGCCAACACCAATATATAGAGTAGAACAAGGACAGCAGGTTTTCAGAAATTCTGCTGCCAAAAAACTTGTATGTGTCAGAAGGAGAAGAAATGTGTTTGTTTAACAGTGGGGTGTATTCTGTAGAAATGTTTAAAAAGGCATCCAAACTCATGACCAGTCAGGCCCATGCTGCAGGCACATAACCCTGTTTCAACTGGAATATACTGATGATCGATAGATGCACAGTGTCACAATACAGATTTCTACAATAAACAGTACCTGCTGTTTCAGACCTGCCTCTAAAAAATGCTAGCATGTTCTCATAAAGATCAAGTGAAATCAAACTTCTTGTCTCCAGGACAAGGAGCTCAGTGCTTGGTCAGAGACCTCTCAACTCTGCCACAGGAGAGGAAGAACAGAAATAGTGAGTGGTGGAACCCCAGGAAAACAGACTGAATGTATGTGGTGATGTTGGGAGAAAGAAGAGCGCACAGAGGTGACAAATGCTGTTGTAGAAGTTAGTCATATGCATGTTACGGTGCCGTGCCATGAATCACAGAACACTCAGCACACCCTTCTGCAAACTGCAAACACTGAATAGAACAGAAATCAGCAGTTCAGACATGGCCACAGAGAGAGTCACAAACGTATTTATGCCTCAGCGAGTCTGTGAGCATCTCTTTTTCAAGCCCATGGAGACTGCGAGGATATTTCTCACTAAGCACCAAAGCAGCTAAGACAGGGCAAGAAAACTTTGCTTGTAGACCCAGTAACACAAGGGAACTTGTTGCAGGCCCCAAAACAAAAAAAGCAGTTGATGGTCTTGTATCTTTGGTGTAAGTCTTATCCAATTACATTGCTGGGGATTTCTTAGTACAAGAAACTCTTCAGTTCTTCATTTCAACTACTCAGCAAAAATTAATTCTGTGCTTCCCCATTCTACTTTTAAAGACAATACTAGAAAACTCAAAGCCATACAATTTACTTTTTCATCATTAGTACAATTTCAGTACTAATGGAAACAAGTACTACTCCCTGGACATAATTTCACTTAAGCAAAAGAAGCAATCCAAATTAACACAAATAAAAGGTAAAAAATGAAATCACATTAAAGTGTAAAACAGATTATCCCAAGTGTCAAGCTAATGAATTTATAGGTCTGTAACCACAGAATGGTTATTCCTCAAATAGAGAGAAAATACTCTCATGAAGCTGACTTTCTTGCAAGCTTAACTTGCTGAAGTCTGAAAACCTCACTGTGATTGGCTTGGGTGTCTAACTGGGTGAAAGTACTAGCTGAAGTTTGTTTTATGATTCAGACATTCAAATTTCTCTCTGAGACCCATCCTCTGTGGGGGATGGTCTGATAAGAGAGAGATACACAGCACCCAGCAATAACAGTAAGATAATTTATTTCCTCTAATTGATTGTTTAAAGAAACATTTGGAAACAGTACTTTAAGATCACAAAACTTCGTTGGCTTGGGATGAAATCTATGTTGGCAGTCACTTGGTAGAGGTAGATCAACAGCCTTTCCTTTCAACGTTTTGCAGTTGAAATTAATACGTTTCTATTAATCTACTTTGCTGTGTTACAGAACAAATGCTCTGCAGCCTAAGATTCTTCATCACTTTGATGTATAAAATGATGCGGCCCCCTGCTGGAAAAAATATTTTGCTACAAGAAACAAAAAACAAAAACCCAAAACAATGCTGCAGCTGTTTGCTTTGTGAAAATCCATCTGTGATGAAAACAAAAATTCTGCAAAGATTTTTCCCAACTTTGTTTTGAAAACAAGCATGGTTACAGTCTGTTGTAAAATGATCCTCTGTCCCTCATACTGCTCTTTTAGACATAATTATAACTTCTAGGGTTAAAATTTCAAAGGCTTGTCTCTGTCTTTAATGTCAGGTGAACAGCTAAATGCATGTATGAATTTGCAGTTAACTTATTTCTCCACTCAGGAGCCCTGCTCAGGAAAACATAATCTACCATGAGTTTTCCTTTACACCTCTAGAAGCTGAGGGCACTTAACACCTTGCATGAGCCCATGCTTACTCCTTTTATGACTTCCCCCCACGGGACATTTTGGAAAATACTTTATGAAGTGAACCACTGCCAATCTCTGGTTTATCTGTCACAGTGTTTGCTCAGCAATTTCTGTTTGATTGAAAACTTCCATCTCTTCCTTCAAACTACTGGTAAACTGGAGGGTGGAGGTGGGGGGGAGGAACAAAAGCTTAATGCAAAAGAAAGTAATGATCATTAGATACACACCCCCCAAAAAATCCTGAATTTAAATCTAAATAATATATCAGCCAGTATTAAATTGTATATTATTGGATAGCATATTTATAAGCATTAGTGCTTCAGAACTGATGTATGAAACCTGAAGAGCTGAGCAGTAGCCAACTGAACAACCTAAAACAACCTGCAAAAATGAAACTGTTTTGGGTATCACCTGTATACAAATACTAACAAAACTTTACATCTTAAATTAAGAAGTAATCTGAACATACAATGAAATCTTTCTCAGCTAAGGCAATGAATAAGTTTAATTTCATTACTGACGTATTAATTTAATTAATTGATATGTATTTCAATATTTAATTAACGAGACCCTAGCCTACTTTTTTGTCTTAGCAATGAGGCAGAATTCTCTGTCCTAAGTGTTTTTGACTGGACTAATTCTACATTGGCAAAAGCAGAAAAAAAAAAATTTAAAAGCACCAACTGATCTTTAAGCAAAATATCAAACAGTGATTTTCCAAAAACATCTGTTTTGCAAGTAGTGATGTATATTAATAAATGAGCTGGAAATCTAGTAATGGTTTAACCTTCTGCTTTTAAAACCTATACAAAATAGTATCAGTGGAGTTAAGAGCTACATGTATGTCCTGGAAAATGAAAGGAACTTAAAAAAAACAGAAAGAAGGAGTGACGAAACAAAGGAATAAGTTAAAATGTGTTTATAGTACACAGAGAGATAACAAGGAAACAGGTGTAGATAAATCTCATCCCTGTTCTGTCTGTCGTATGTACATTAGGCAAGTGCCCGAATCACATTTCTTCTGAAAAAGCGTCTGTACATATATCATACAAATAATTTCATAAAGAATTTTATATGCTTCTATATGTATAAAAATAAGTATTTCTATATAAATATTTATATATTTATAAGACATATGGATATATTAAAAATATCTAATTCAAAATAATTTTAAAAAATTCCTCTAGTCCGCTACTGACTTGCACCGAGTCACATGTAATAAAAATTACAGGAAGAAGTGGATTAGTTTCATTGTGTACATAGGGCTTCTGACAATTACATCACTTTTAAAACCATTAAATTCATTTTTTCCGTTTTTATAATCAGAATCTGACAGTTCTGCTTGGTTTTGGAAAAGAGAACTCCACAATTTTGCAATTTAGAACTCAAGACTATAGAAGAAAGATTACCACACAGGAAATAGGAAAACCAGAGTGAAAAGGAATTAAACACTGTTCACTTATAGAAGGAATCTTGGTCCAACCACAGTCTACAGAGTCCTTTGCTTGGTTTTACCACATGCAATAATACCTATTCCAATTACAGATAAAAACCACTGCTCACTAAGAATTTGCTGAGGGTTTATTACCAAACCTACCTGTAGGAATAATGAAAGATTCTAAAGTAGCATTTCCTCGTTTACAAATATAGCCAAGTTTCTTACTACATTCCCAGTTCTCCCACTTAGCACCTTTGCCAGGATTTAATGCACCACAAATTTTTCCAGGTTCTGGAGATGGATGGCCTTAAAAAAAAAACAAAACCAAACACCATCACAAATCTCAACAACAAACAACAGCACATAAACACCACATGGTTACCCTCCCAGCTCTCACATTCCCTTCTGGTTCGTGTTTCAACCATAAAATGCATTAACACATAGACAACTGTGGTTCTCTACAGTCCTTTAGACTGAAGGGTGACGTTCATCCCCTAAAGAGATAATTTTCCACAGCAGCCACAGGTTGCAAATTCATAATTTAAGTGCCTCTTTACATGTTCAAATTCTTGGAGGAAGGTATTACAGTGCATGTGTTTACTTTCTTTGGGATTTTTTTCCTTTTCTAAATGGAGAATGTCTAAGCTCCAGAGGGCAGTCTTGAACATCCAATGCAATGTGGATGACAGAGGAGGGCTAGTCAATGTGAAGACATAGCACAAATATGGAATAGGTTATATGGACATAAGAGCAGAGTATTATCTTTGAATGAAATTAAAGAACATAGAGTTGAAGATAAGCAAAGCCCATTTTTGTTACATCAAAACCCATCTAATTCTTTGCAGTACAACTGAGAGTTGTCTACAGTTTTAACAGCCATGAACAGCTCCTCTTGCTGCTTTGGCTCCATCTCACAACTGTGTTTCCCCCACTCCAGCCTGCATGCAGATTCTCACCAGCACCCTCACATGACAGACCTGTAACTACCTTCACAGCACCTTGCAACTCTTACAGTTGGATGGATGGCCTTTCCATTGGGGAGCGATTTATGAAGTAATTCAATTCACTCTTCAAAGCTTATACCTACTCAGGGAGTTTGTCCACCTAAAACGTGCCTTTGGTCTCATCTACTCAAGGAAGGCCCTGGGTGATACACTGGATCATGCACTTACAGTTACTGATGATTAAATACAGGTGAAATGCTCAATGGAGATAAAGACTATTTATGCTGCACAACTCCAGACATCTGCTTTAAATTAGTCTCCAAAAGCTTCCTGAATAGCCAGTGCAAAGGAACAAGGCAAGGGTCCTGCAAAACGGCACCTACTGTGGGCACTCTGAATAGTCAGCCAGAGGTGCAGCCCTTCACCATGTGCACAGATGGCACGGAAACAGGATTTTTAGTGATGGCACCAGAGTTCAGCACTGCAGCTACAGCTGTGAAGTAACTGGGCTTCTGTCAAAGTAGACTAGCCTAAAATGTTCAGTTTGGTATGTGTTACTGTTGTGGGTAGGTTAATCCCAAAAGGAAATGAAAATCTACTCTTTAGGCAAATTTTTAAAAATTGACAAAAAGAAATTGGAAAGGAATTTAAAGAAAAGAAAAAAGAAAAATAAAATAAAATTTTTAAAACCCCGAAATATGCCACTGATCAGTCTAATCTCACAAATGAAGACATCTACAGCACTTGATTTCTTCTGTATTCAGAAAGAAAATAAATGAGGAAAATATGCAAATGAAGTGTCAATAGACAACTTGAAACTTTCTTGTGGATTTTGAGGTTACCATTTTCATTATGAGTAATAAATTAAGCCAGGTGCACACCCCTGAATGGTCCTTAAGGACCATTACTCACAGTGTTTATAATCATAATCAGAATCTTTCGACATCAAAACCAGCTCAATAATTGCAGGAGAATAGAGTGCTAAAAAATATATTTGTTACACAAGGACTAAATATTTGCCTTTTGAACTGAGTACCAATCTACTTAACCTTACCTGGAACCCAATTTAAATACCGAAAAGGGGCACCACCAACCCATTGCCATCCACTCTTGAAATTCAAGCTATTAAGACCAAGCCAGAGAGCTGAAGTCAGTGTGCGAGTCAGACCTAGGTAAGAGAGACAAAGAGAGATACTGGAAGTCCACAGCAAGAGCAAACACCTCCTCAAAACTCAAGAGATGAATTCTAATCAAGACATCTCATTCCCCTTTTTCCCTGGACAAGTTTTAACAATTTTTAACATTCTAGTTGAGGTGCCTATGTTAAACCTGCAAAACAGGTCGGTTTAGTTGAAGAGTTTTGAAAATTTTAGGTTTGGAGAATTTTATTACAACAGAAAACAAAATGGCTCTGCTACCATTGATAACAAAAATGAAACTCTTTTTTTTTTTTTCCAGAACTATAAAATATTAAATGGATAAAGTTGCTGAAAATGTCACAAAACCAAAAAATCAGTTTTCTGAAATGAAATAAACTGTTTCCCAGGGTGTATTTTCTCTTCCATAAAATTAACAGGTGTGATTTTCAGTGTAAAAAAAGCTGTTGTCATTTATCAAAATACATTAAGATGCAATTATTGCAATCATCTTTTTAACAGCGTATCTTGTGCTTTTTTCAGACTGATCTGATTTCAGTTCTTTAGCCAATGACATATCAGACAAAAAAAACAGTACAAATTTATTTCTCCAGCTCTGAAAAGCACTTAGAAATATCATGCTTATGTATGGCCCTGCTGAATTCTCTAACATTATTCATGGTCATTATCAATCAATCGTCTATCTCTGCCCTTAGTATAAGACTTGAAAGCCCAGCTGGATGACTGCTGATTCTTTTAATTTAAGTGTGTTTCTGCATAGTTCACAGAAAATCATTGTGCAATATGTATCATTTGTTTCTGCTTCTACTGATGGCATCATACCAGGATACTGCAATTTGTAGATGTCTTTAACTCTGTAATTAAGGGCAGCACTTGAAGCATGGCAAAGTTAAAATGAGAGGTACACATTTTAACTACTAGAAAGGACTGGAATCTCATACCTGGTTTGGCACCAACACATTAACACATTCTATTACTTCTTCTGGACAAGCAAGTTGTGGTTAAGAGAATTGAGAACTAAGGATGACAGGAAATCCTGGTACTGCCAGGGTAGTTGTATAATGAAAAAACTGACCTTCACATATCTTTAGCAGCCATATCTATTAGTTTGCAATTAAAACACATCAGCTAATAACTAACTTCTGTGTAAGTGCTGGTTTGCTCCCTTGAGCACAAATTTCAACAATAATTTCCTCACAGTAATTTTAAAAACAACACATGTTTTGACTAAATCCCTAAATTGAAAACAAAAGTTTAGACAGAACAAATTGTTCATAGCATTAAAAATACATTTCTCATTCCTCTAAATTGGAGAATTATGGATTTGATTGATAGACTATTAGATGGATAGAGAACTGGCTGGATGTCTGCATCCAGAGAGTTACAGTAAATGGCTTAGAATCCAAATAGAAACCAGTAAAAGCTGGTGTCCCTCTAGGGTCTGTACTGGGACCAGTATTAGTAATGTCTACGTCAATCACACAGACAGTGATTGGGTGCAGATGGAAGTTTGCAGATGACACCCAGCTGAGTGGTGCCTTTGACTCTCTTGAGGGAAGGGATGGCAACCAGAGGGCCTCTGGCAGGCTTGAGGAGAGGGCTCACGTCAGCCTCATGGAGTTCAACAAGGCCAAGCACCAGGTCCTACCCCTGGGTCATGGAAATTCACACTATGAATATGGACTAGGGGATGAATGGATCAAGAGCAGCCCTGCTGAGGACCTGGTGGGTGAGAGGCTGGACATGACCCAGCCGTGTGCACTCACAGCTCAGAGAGCCAAACGTGTCCTGGGCTGCATCCAGAGCACCATGGCCAGCAGGGCGAGGGAGGGGATTCTGCCCCTCAACCTTGCCCTGGTGAGACCCACGTGGAGTGTGGCATCCAGCTCTGGGGTCCCCAGTACAAGAAAGCCATGGAGCAAGTCCAGAGGCAAGAAATTTCATCAGAGTGCTGGAATATCCTTCCTGTGAAGAATGGCTGAGATGGTTAATGGTTGTTCAGCCTGGAGAGGAAAAGGTTCTGGGGAGACCTTATCATGGCCTTTCAATGAATAAAAGGGGCTTATAAGAAATTTGGAGAAATACTTTTTCCAGGGCTTGTAGTGACAGGACAAGGGGCAAGAGTTTAAAAATGGAAGAAGGTAGATTTAGATTGGACATAATGAAGACATTTTTTACAATTAGAATGATGGTGCCCCGGAACAGGCTGCCCAGAGAAATTTTGATCCCCATAATTGGAAGTGTTCAAGGTCAGGTTAGATTAGACTTTTAGCAACCTAGTCTAATCTATGATGTCCCATACTGTGGCAGAGATGTTGGTCTAGATAATCTTTAAATGTTCCTTCCACCCAAACCATTCTTTAATCCTCTGATTTTACGAATTTAGAGAGTATATATAGCTTATGGTATAGAATATTTTATCTTTCAACTGATGTAACATATTAAAAATATTTTCTAATCTAATTAATAATGAATTAGTGGACTATTTTATGTGTGTGACAGGCTGAGAAGATAATAAATAAAGAGAACCTTCTCAATTTAGAATGTAAATATATTCGAGACCAAATTTAACAATTTTCTCATAGGAGAAGTTTGGAAACTCCTTCCAAAAACACTGAAGGAGAATGAAACTAAAAGAGATTATTCATGAGTGCTCATGTTCATTAGTTCTTTTTTCTTTTCATATTTTAATATAAACTGAAGATTCAATGGCTTTGGTGAGATAAATCAAAACTGCTGACTAAAAGGATGCAAAAATGACGCAATCTTGGTATCTGTATCCTCAGTTTACAAACTACTTTGCATTTTTCTGCTTTCCTACATTCATTCTTTATTGCCTGCATTACTTAATTGTTGTAATTTTTATGTTAATGCTACCTTATGCCAATATTTAATCATGATAAAACAAATATTAACTGTCTTAAACTCCCTGAATCGTTCAGTAGAACTATTTCAATTTACTAATTACCAGAAATGAACAAATATCAATCTTAAAGATGGAACTTGCTATATTAGCATCACTGTTGCAATAATACAGTTAAAAAAAAAAACCCTGATGGATAATATTAACCTACCAGTCAGGTATGTTTGTTCATGTAACTCCGTGATGCTTAATAACTCTGCCTTCTGCTGTTGACAGCTTTTTCTTGCCTGGTGCCACTTCAGAGCTGCCTCAGAGTTTATCTGGTACTGGACATTTGTTAGAGGATCTGTGTTCCACAGATCATTAGTAGTTACTGTAGAGAGAAAAAGAAATGCTGTAACTCATCATGAAGATGGAGCCAGACAAAATACAGAAAAAAAATTGCACAGCAAAAGACACAAAACCTAAACACTGCTATAGATAACTGCTTTGAAAGGAATCCTGAGGCTCTCTAATGTGTTAGTAGATCCAGGGAGTAGACAGGGAATGAAAAAAGGTCACCATTTGCTCTGGTACAACAAAGCTGCTGTTTAAGGTAAACGATGAGTGGCTAAAGACATGCCAAAATAGTTGATTTGTCAACGTGGAGTAAAAGACTAAGAACTTCCAGGCTGATGCTAGATAAGGCGTATATGCAGCTGACCTTTTTTCTGAGATAAGAAACCCCAAATTTTTTACTAATTTGGGTTACTATGTGAAGTGGCTATGCATTTTCTTACTGTGATGGTGGTAATCAGACCCAGCTACTGAATTCAAAGCTGACATCATCAGCATCTATCTCACACTTCCCTGCAATTCCTGATGTCCTAAGCATCTCTGACACACCATGACTTTCTCCTCTGCCACACAGCCTGACTGAGCTCCTTAAATACCTGAACCTGGCATTTTTAGGCAATGCCAATGAAAGCATCATCCAAAAGGACCCAACATTAGAAGCTGCCCCAGAATGTACCACATTTTTTACACTGCTGCAGTCTCTCCTGGCTCATCGTAATTGTATCTCCACAAACAAGCAACAGAAAACAGTGTGATCTTGATCTGCCAAAAATGGAACCTATATGAGGTCCCAACATTGAGCTAAACATCACATAAAGGGAATAAAGTTGCATGACAAAAGCAGAACACCACAGAAATCACTGCATGTCTGCCAAAAATGAGAAAACAACTAAAATTCCTGAAGCCTTTATCAGCTTCTCAAGTTGCAATCTGAAAAAAATTGAAAGAGGTCTTTGAATTCAGAGTGCTCAGAAAACTTCAGTATGCAAATAGAGGGAAACAGTACAATAAAAAAAACTCAAGACAAAGCATGATACATGTTAAATGTCAGGAGGTCACTTATCATTTCCACTTTTTCCTCTATTAAATCTGATAACCTACAGGTAATATGAAGTGCTTCTTTCAAACTATATTTATTTTAAAAAACATCAAATATAACCTATTCTAATAATGACTTTTCAGGAAAATTGGGAAATTTCATTTGATTATTATTGTCCACAAACCAACTTCTGTCAAAAATATTTTATAACAATCAGAATCAAAACTTCTTTGCTATAATATGTACTAAAACACCATAAATCCCTGTGCCCAAGCACAAGCCTGGCATAAAATGAATAATGCAAAAATAGTAAAATCTATAATTCAGTGAAAAAAACTGGCTCTGACTTGATAGTAAGGGGTTTATAAATCTTGTACAATTATTACAGAAAAGAGGTAAACAAGTCTTGGGCATTCATCCAAACTTCCACCTCAGTTCCCCAGTCTCATAATTTATAGCTGACTTCCATATGGTGCTCTTCTGTAGAATTTTAGCCTTTCATAATAATTCTCATTTCATAATTTCTGTAGAATTTTAGCCTTTCATAACAAACTCATTTCTAAATCTTGCTTTTGCTTTTAAGACATTTGGAAATTTTGCTTTTAAGACATTTGAGTTTTAAGAGGTCAAATGCCTTTGCAGAGCAGGATTTTGGAAAATCTAAATATTGTTTAAAGCTTAGTTTCCCAGAGAAAGCAAAAGACGAATCACTTTTCTGGAATAATATATTTTAGCTAAATTAATAATAATATCTAAGCTAAATTAATGTTAAATTACATCTTTCCTTAGTACATAAGTAGAAAATTAACGAAAATCGGAACTCTACCCCTACATAGGTGAATTCAGCATGCATTTATTTTCTGCACTTTTTGTTTCTGCCCTAGTCACCTGCATTTATATTTATCACTTAGAAGGTTCTCTGAATCTTTCTCTAAATATAAGGCTCTTCCATCTTTCAAGAAAGAGGCCTCAATGGACTTTTTCCTGCTGGAATAGAGCTATAGGTACATGTTGAGTCCCTCTCCTGATGGTCTTACACTGTGCAACCTGTTTTCTTCCCCAACGCCTTCTTTGAAGTGCAGCACACTGTTCAAAAAAACCTGGTGTAACCTATAAAGAAGCAGCATCTCCTAGGCTACTAAGAATTGTTTGCTGTAGCAACACTTCTCAGTTCCTTTCCTTGGGTTTTCAGCTTCTACTGTTATTCTGTCAGCATCTCTTTCTGAATCACCAAATATAGGGTCATAATCACAATTATGTCACCTCCACTGATAAAACTTGTCCACCTCTACGGATTATATTAACTGTTGCAAGTATGGTCTCATGCCCTCTTCATTTTAGAGAATATTTGAGGTGGTTTTGGCCACAATGAAAAGTGTTTGGGTCAGCCAGTCATTTCACTGAAGGTCCTGTACCTAGTATGAGCAGCTGTAATAATTTGAATCACATATTTTCATGTTGGCACCCTTGGTTCCCTGGAGAGTTTAAGAAACAACAAACACTGTATTCTTAGTATATAAACTTAAACGTGCACAGACTTAAACATTCTATTTTTAAAGGAGTTGCTGGAGTTTATTAACTTATCATTCTCTTGTATCTCACTCATTCCTCTTTCGTAGGGATGACTAAAACTTCTGCTACCGTGGCCTGTCTCTCATTAAAATATATGACCCAGACTTGAATATTTTATAGCCAGCACTGAAGAATCAGGAAGGAAACAAGCAAGCAATCAGCATAAAGCAGTTTTTTCCAAAAACAATCACTGCCATCTGAATGGATTTCCTTGAATTATGTCGAAGAATTAAACAAAGTTTTAATGATGCCTCCTATTTTTTGTACTGAAATAATACTAGGCAGCAAGTATTCTTAAGTCAACTTTGCATGTGCATTATTAATGATATTGATATTCCCATCATGTTTTTGTTATCTTGAAAATGATACTGGCTTAGGAGGAAAAAGAGTGTGATTTTTACTTGTCTGAAAGACTGAATGCAACATTCATGGAAATCGGGCTAGGACACCAGTATTTTGTCATCGAACCAGTTAAGATCAACCCAAACAGTTTTCTTCACATCAAAGGGAAGGCATATTTTTCTCCTTAGCTCTGATTGCAGTCAGCTGGAGCTTTACAGCAAAATACAATAATAAAGAAGAAGGCAGGGAGAAGTGTTACCCTTCTCAGCAAGACAGAAAAAGCAGCTTGCAGACAAAATGTTTAGTACATATTTTACAGAGGTCCAGAGAAAATTCATTCAAATTTAAAAGAATTCAAATACGTGCAGGCATAAATTACTCCCATTTACTTAAAAAAAGATCAACATTTCTAAATAAAGTTCTGCATATTCATAATAGTGCATTTTAAACTCCCAGTATACTCAAACCAGGAATTTAGAACACAAATACTTCTAATTGAGTTAAAAGACAGAACAAAAACATAATACACAGACTTGGGAAGCCCTAGGATGTAGTAAAGAGTTCATGAAAGCTCCTTCATGTCTAGAAGATAACTCATTCTCCAAAGTAATTTTAAATTTCAAGTAAACTGTATTCTAGCTTCCAGTTCCACTCCACAGATTTCTACTTTTTAGCCTTTTGCATATACTATTTATGCTAATGTAACATCCTTACATCTAATTGACTTTCTGTTTAAGTAAATGGTGTATGTAGAGATTCCAGCATATGATTAACATACTTTCCCCCAAAAATAATTGGGTAATGTTTTTTATGCTGGATTCTATATTTGGATATTTAGGCAGTTCTTAAAAGGATAACAGGCTAAACAGAGACAGAAATGGAACAATTTCAAACTGTAAAGCATGTTTTAGATGTATTTCAGGCAGCTGAATAACAGTACAGCATAATCATGAATACCAAAACTTACATTTCATTGGGCAAAATCCATATTTCTTGTCGACATCATAGTCCGAAGTGGTTCCACACCAGAACCAGCCATCTGATCTGCCAGCATTCGTGCAGTCAGCATACCATTTACCATCAAACTTAAAAGGAAATACACAAGGGGCTCCATTGTCATTTCCTTTCACTGTGTAGGTGTCTAGGGAGACACAACAATTTAAAAATGTATAGACATTAATAAGTATGGGATATATATGCATTTCTTTTTATTGCTATTACAAAATATTATAGCAAGGAAAGCTTGCTAGCTTAGCATAAAACTGTACTAGAAATGGGACATGGATCATTTTACTCTAGGTCTAAGCTGATACGCATGTTCATGAGACAAATTTTTGTTGCTAAGGGAGACAACTGACTGCAACTGACCGAGCCAAGAAAAGTACATTCCCATGCTAGATTTCACATGCATAACAATCAAAAGCATAAAACCCACACAGTTCAGCAACTTTTGTAAGCGCAAAAAACTGTTGAGTGTTTTGTTAATAAGACTCAACTGCTGATCGTTTTAGACAAGGAAGAGCATGTACATGTAAACTTGAAAGATATATACCATGGAGTGACTCCAATATGTTATGCCCAAGTAAAATTTTCATTTGCATCTAAAGATAATTTTTGTTTCATCGGAAACCTAACTTGATTAAACTTGTCAAAGTAACTGAAGCAGCTTTCTGTGTGCACTCCTGTAAAGTACATGCATTGATGGAAGGACATAGAGGGGAACAGCTCTGGACAAGGGCTGCTGGAGAGGTGACATGCCAGGATCCCTGTCTCAGAGAGCTGCTAGACAACAAAGGAGGAAGGAATAGCAGGACTTCATTACATCTCCCCCCTGTCTTCTCTCATGTAATTTGCTTTGCTAGGGTTCTTCTGCTGTGGCTTCTGGCCAAGGACTAGTACTGTAATCAGTCACAGTCTAAACCACAGAAACTGTATCCATATCTCCCTCCATCACCCTTTCTGTTTATCAAAGAATACTAAATGGGAAGTCAAATTTATTCCCAGATAATTATCACGAATGTATATGTAGATGTATTATACATAACTTTTTCAAATTTAACTATTTAAAATAGCTTGGTTTTTTGTCTAACATTTTAGCCCCAGCTCTGAGAGTCCCTTCAAACACCTAGGTGCGATACATTGAAGATACCAAGAGTTAACTAATTTCTTACAGATGGTTGATATTTGCACCCCAAGGAAAAAGAATACAACCAACAGACTATACACTTACATTACATCTTTTTGTACATATGTAGTAAACAGTAAAAGCTATCATCAACTGTTGTGTAATAGTTACAAACATGTTTTGAATAATGACAGAATTTTTATCTTCAAATGAATCACTACCATGCATGGTTAATCATCTATCAGGACTTTGACAAGTCTGACAAAAACCAAAACGAACCCTTCAAAAAACAAAAAGCGCACACTCATGTATCGTTGATCGCACCTGAAGTCACACTCACTCATCATTTATAAGATTAAGGAAGTTCTCCTACACATATAAATATTTTAATTAGCTGCATGTAAAAATGAGTTTGAAGTACAGAAATGAATTTACAGAACTTTACCTTCATAGCCTCGAGAACACAGATCGTCTGTGGTTCCGTAGACTTTCCACCTACTCCATAAACCAGATCCCTTGTACAGCATTATATTCTTTTCCTGTTTGTTTCCATAGTTGAAAAACAAGTCTTCCCCTTGGATTGCAAAGAGAGTCTCATTTCTGCATTCCCATCGCTGAAGTTCACTAGCCTTGTCACAAGGATACAGAGTGATCGGAACCCAGTCTTTCTTCGAAGGCACTCCCAAGCACAATTTCAATGCTACGCTCATAAGCTGGTGATCTGAAACCCACCTGAATTTTTGTGACTCATTTTCTTGAACGCAAGGAGCAGTAGTCACTGAATTAGATCTTTGAGCCAGTACACAGCGCTTGTGATCTTCATTATATATTAAGAAGATGCTAGTATCTGTAACACAAATAACACCAGAATCATTTGGGTTGAAGTAATCTTACCTACTATCTAAATGAAACATCAATCTCGATACTCCTCTCAGTGTTAAAATCTCATCATCCGTCCAGCAAAAGGAGGTGTGGACTACACCTGTTAAAGTGGCTGTATGATGCAACTAGTTCAGATGTGATGACATTTCAACGATGTTGTGTCAGTGAAAGTATCTACAGTCAGAAGCACGAGGCAGCAGAGGTGTAGATCTAGTGTTTACTGTAGGTTTAAAGCATGGGTTAAACTGAAGAGAGAAAACACACTTATGGTACTAATCCAAGCTGCACCCATGGGAGTTACTGGAATAGGGGAGCACAGACACTGCAGAAGCAGATCCTGACACTGAACACTCCAGCAGCACTGGCTCTCAGGTGTGGGGAGATGGAAACTGTCATTCAGTTCTTCAAGCTCCAGTTCCTCACAGCAGGGAGCTCTGTTCTCAAAAGCCCTGCTAAAATCTTTAAAGCATTAACTGAGAGGATGGATATGTTTTTAAGTCTTATACACAAGCTACTTGTAGAGCATATTTATTTTTCATTCCAGCCACCACTGACTTCTCTCTTGAGCCTCTCGGTTACGAATGAAATACCAACAGCGGTGGGATTTGCCTTCACCAGGTATGCCTCTTCATGATTTATGAAAATATACAAAGCTCTCCGTAGTTTCCCAAGTTGTTTCTCCCTCTTAGTAAACAGTGCTTCACAGCATGCATTTTCATGTATTCAAGGCTGATTTCAAAACTGTAGCCACTCAAAAAGTTTTTTAGCATCTTTTACACTTGGATGCGCTCCGGACTGTAACATTCCAAAGCTGGTCTTGCTGAAAGACTGAAAATCTCTCCTGTCTGATCCACCTGAGATATATTTTAGCACAGTAAATTAATAATGCTTTTTCACATAAGGTAACAGGATGCACAACGTCTTAAAAACTATATTTTAACTGGGCTATGACTATTATTCATAGGAAGGAGGAATATTAATTTATGTGACTCTGGGGATTAGAGCTAATTAAAACACTTTATTTTAGTGTATGATTACCAAACTAAACAAATTCTATAATAAAGAAACCTTTAAGGGGAAAACAGGTTAACCTCAGAAGATTTTCCCTTCTCTGCTGAGGCTCTGGTGGAGAAATGATCACACTTTTTTGCAGAAGACCAACCTGGAAACAAATAACCTCTCTCCCAGAGAAAGAGCTGACCTAGACTTTTCTCATCTATAGTTCAGCTTCCTTCACTTGTCCTTTGGCTTCCAATTTACTGGGAAGTAATGTAAAACTGATGAGTACTGGAGGCAGAAATTGCTGTCTTTTGCCAATCTGTTTTACTCACAGACAATACAAGGAAATGTATAATTATCACTGCTGATGACAACTTTTTATTCTGCTTTTCTACTAGCATTTAGCACAGTATTATCGTAAACTGATATATGCAGTGTTTGCAACTCTTCTTTTCCTGAAGTCATGTTTAAAGTTTCTGGATAAAAGAGATGTCACATAATTTCACATGCGTGGAAAACACTACCTGATTTTTCAAACTGTTAAGAAACTGTTATTTGCAGCCTAAAATGACATTCCTTATTTTATGGTTCCTGTGGTGTTAAAGACAAGATGCTATACACAGGAAAAAAGTATCCCTAAGTCAAAAGCCTGGATTGCTGCATCCAAGCATGAAAGGGTGAAGAGTTTTGGCTTCAGAAACAATGTTAAATGGCTGAACAAAGGGGTCTGGCCAGTGGGGATGAAGAGGGAGCAAAACGTTAGCCCTCTACTATTCTGACAGTGCCTTTACAAAGCATTCAAGTGTGTAAACCCCACACACCTGCTTATACAAGGGTTCCATTGCATAATCCCAGTGCAGGGAGTAGTGCATATCTGAGCAGCTAAAAGGCCAACACAGCCAGGCAGACATTGAAACTAAGTTGACACCAAAACTGGAGAGCAGGACAAGAGGTAGCAGGATGCTGGAGCAACTGTGGCTGAGGCTGTAATTGCAGGATTTCCTTTCTCTCACTGCTGATCCTCTCTAATCCATGGCCATCAAGCAGACTTGTAACTCAGTCCTCTATTGCTCCAGTTTACAGCTTTATTTCTGTTTATTCTGCCTTCATGGTCACCAAAGGGGATTCCCGTACAACAGTATCCGTGTGAGTAATTAGGTAGTCTAGAAGAAATAAGCCAGGTATTTGTGCCGCGCTTCCTCTGCCCTGCCAACTCCTCTCTGTAAACACTTGTTACCACTTGCCAACATGATGAGCTGTGTCTGTAAAACGGGCTGAGCAGAATTACACATCTCACCATTAGCTGTGTTTACTGCTCTGCGGCAACATTCGTTATAGAGCTCTGTAACAGGTGCCGTTCTTCACTACAGATGAACCGTGGGTGGAACACTTTAAGGTCATTTTAAGTGTGCTCATGAGTACCACACTGTTAGTATATTGAATTAAACCTATTTCCAGCAGTAATTCATATTTTGGAGCTTACTCCTGGAAGGAAGTTCTTTAAAATGCAGAAGAACATGTGAGGCATGGGAAACAACTTCACCATTACTACTGTACAACCAGCCATTCAGGGAGCTCTAGCATCTGTTCTCTCAAATGTCCCAAGTAGATCCAAATAGAATTTTTCTCACAGGCTTTCGTTTTTCTTTACCCACCCCATGGTGACTACTTGCCTATCTATCTCTGACCCCCAGCTGTGTCTTCACAATTGCGCCAAGTACTGCAGAATTTCACCAGACAGTATCATTTCCTCAGCAGAGGTTTCCAGTATGCCAAACTGGCTTCCCGCTCTGCATCATTTGCAAATCACCACAGATCATGTGAGCGTAAATAAAGAAGTAACTCAGGAAGCCAGTGAAGTGCTACCAGTGTTAAACACTGATGGGGAGTGTCAGAAGAGTACACCAAAAGCCAGAAGCAAAAGAGGAGGGAGTAAGGAGGCAGCAGGCAGGTAGGATGACTGTCTCCCCTACACAGACTCTTGCTTACCGGGTGGCCTAAAATGATTGCTGCTAATTACACAAAGCAAGGAAGGTTACAAGGCAGTGTTATGAAGTTTTGCATCAGTGGATCTCAAGCTAGAGAGCAGTGGATGCTGAGAGGTTTTCAGGAAGGGCAGGTGCAAAACTTTCACTGAAATATAGCTGTGAGCTGGAAATCGTGGTAAATCTCAGAGCAAGTGGCTACAAACTCCTGGTATCACCAAGCAACACAACTTTCCCCTCTTTTCACACCTCTATCCATGCCAGCACCACAGCTACCTTAACATCCCCCCGCAAAAACCATCTGCCAAAAGCAGGGCCCATCAAAGATGACTGGAGGACAGGCAGAGCACCAGTGCCAGGCACTTCTGCAAACCTTTGCGGTGAGGTGGTCTGAGGGACAGGTGGGTGATGGCATTAAATCAATCAGGGGCAGATCGGAGTGGTGGGGGACACTGAGGCAGAGCTGGTGACAGCCCCGTTCTGCACCCACAGCGCCATGGGCACTCAAAAGGCCGTCCTGCCAGGCAGCTCTGCCCACCGGGCACCTCTGGGGAAGGGGTCCCGACGGAGGCATCCTCTCTCAGCCTCCCGTCCACCGCACTGAGGGTTAAATGCCCGCGGGCTTCACCTGCGCGGACCTCCTTCCCCACGCCCCGCAAGTCCCGGGTCAGGCTGGGCTCTGTGCTGCGGAGACCCCTCGCTTTTCGGCTCGCCTCTTCCCGCACAGCCCCGCGGGCACTTACCCAGCAGCGGAACAACCCGCGGGAACAGTCCGAGCAGCAGCAGCAGGGAGGGAGCCATCGGCGCGGCTCCGCCCGGGGCGCCCCGCGGCTGAGAGAGAGGAGAGCGCGTCCCGCCGGGCAGCTCCGCCGCGCTTGGGAAGGGCTGGTGGATCAGGGGAAAACTCTGCGCTCCAAATGATAAGGAAATATCCTGTCACATGGGGCGTTTTGAAATAACAGGAATTCGCTGTTCAAACTTTGCTTTCCTAAGCTGATTTTTTTCCCTTAGCGGAGGAAAGAGCCTCCTTCCAAGCATGTGCAGGGGATAAAGCAGTGATAGCTGAGAAGAGAGCTGACTTTTTTGGTTTTGCCTTTGTGCGTGGTGTTTGTTTTTCTCTTCTATCCCCTTTGCGACCCTGTCAGTGTTGCATCTGGGTCAGTGGTTTGTCTTCCAAGAAAATTAGCCAAGCCCGCTCCGAGGGAGGAGAACATCCCTCTCCTTGCCTTTTGGGCTAAGGAATGGAGAAGGATAAGGGGTAAGAAACCCAAGTTTCACAGCAAACCACCTCTCGAACGACCGGGTTGCTCCCCAGAGCTAGGACTGCAGAAGGAGCAGAGACCTACTTTCGGGATGCGGGATCTGGGCTGCGCTCCCGTCCCCATCACTCCTCCCCCAGAGGCGAGCAGGGCGCGCCGGGACTCGGGGATGCCAGTGAGGAGCCGGAGGGCACGCTGGGGCTTAAAACCCCTAAGAGGCATTTTCTGAGCTCCAATAAATGAGCTTCAGCCGATTTGTTTGTTTATTTATTCTGCCGAGTGTGATGGCTCTGTTTGCTGCTAACAGGACTCAAATCTTGCTCGTGAATCAGTGTCAGAAAGGCAGAATCTTGCCTGCTAGCTGGGTTTCACAAGCTGAAGCACCTGCCTGGAATCAAATGATGTCTCCGAAAAGGTGCCTTTAGAGCACAGTCTGCCTTGAGGTTTTTATGGTTTCTTGCTGTACTGGGTACAAGACCTTCCCCACGTGCTTTTTTTCTGCAGAGCAGCATGTTATTTCTTAGAGATCACTGTTGATAAAAATCGATTGAAAACATCAGTCTTGCTGTTGTTTTAAATAGAGAGGCTATGGGACTTACTGGATATTCGGATGGGGAATACATGAGGCTCAGGGGACAGGGCATATTGCTCTCTACAACTCCCTGAAAAGAAGTTGTAGTGAGGTGGAGGTCGGTCTCTTCTCCCAGGTAACAAGTGACAGGACAAGAGGGGATGGCCTGAAATTGCACCAGGGGAGGTTTAGACTGGATATTAGGAAACATTTCTTTCCTGAAAGAGTGGTCAAGCATTGCAACAGGCTGCCCAGGGAAATAGTGGAATACCCATGCCTGGAAGGATTTAAAAATGCGGAGATGTGGTGTTTAGAGACATGATCTGTTGGTGGGCTTGGCAGTGGTGGGTTAATGGTTGGACTTGATAATCTTAGAGGTCTTTTCCAGCCTTAAAAATTCTATGAATCTATGAAGTGTACAACCTACCATGTATATGAAGAATGCTGTGCAGCAGCTCTCCCTGTGCTATCATGAACTTGAAAATCTCTGATAAGTATTACAAAATCTTCAAAAGCTTACTTGATGGAAGTTCTAGGTGGGCAAGTACAGCATGTCCAGGGTTACACTAATAGAGATTAGTATGGAAAGCGGTGGAGCAGAGTAAGAAGGTACTTTGACACTATTATAAGAGGAAAAGAAACAATGGAGATGAAAACCAAACTCATTTAAATCAATGATTCCAGCCTGGCACTTCGTCTGCACTGGGTCCTCTTGGGGGCTATGCAAAGGGAATAAAGAGGAAGTGGTTCATAATTTCTCTTAACATCTGTAGAACCACATAAAGGTCAGGAACAGCCTGGCCCAGGGACAGGAGGTGGGATGTATTTCAGCCATAATCAGCAATGTTCTGTATTGTTGTGTTGATGAATTGTCATGTAGGAAACTTAATCTTTTGCTGTAGGGTATGGCAGATATTTATTTTTCCCTAACTATTTACAAAATCCAAAAGCCCAGGAAAACCTCTAGTGCTAAAAGGAGCAAGTTGAAAGACTGAGAATGATGCTGCTGCCCTAAGAGAGTACTGTGATTTCTAAGACTATCACTGAAAGTTTGGGTATTTGTGGTATTCTTTTGGCACAAGATAAACAGAGAAGGGAGACACTGTGTGAAGTTCAGTCTCAATGTAAGAAAATAAAACTGCCACCAAAGTCTTTACACGGTTATGTGATGGTTATGTGCAGCAAAGGCTCTATGTAACTTAAGTGAATATGTGTGTCACAAAACTGGGCAGAAAAAGGGAATTAAGTAGATGAGTGGTGATACCTCTTTGGCTGTCAGTGGCTGTACCAGGAACGAGCTACATACTCTGAAGTGACAAAGGAAACTCTATCAGGCAGTTCTTGGAGTTTCTCAAAACTGAACTGGACAAGGAGCTGAGCAACCTGATCCAAGTCAGCCCTTCTTTAGAGCAGAGGTCATACTAGATGTGTTCCCAAGGTATCTTCCAACCAAAATGAGACTTCAGGAGAGCTGCTTCCAAGAGAAATATTCCAGCCTCCCTTCCTGATCTGGAAACTGCCTTTTTCTCTTGTCCTTTACACTCACTGGAGATATTGGAGGTATTGGAGATATTACCAGTTCAAAGCCATTTTGACATAGGCATATGTGATACATATATATGTCTATGTTTGTATATATAATGTCCAAACCCCCTGTCTAGAGCAGTGCAGGTCTTGATGAGCTTATTCATATATCCTCTGTGCCTCATCTGCAGCACACTCGTCAGTAATTGTATCTGGATCTGGCTTCCTCTTTGGGAATCATCATGCAAATACATGAATCATATATTCTGATCTGATATAGTCAAAGGGAAAGATTTTCTCTCTTTCGAGACAAAAGGATTCAGCAAAATCTCAGGCTGTAGTGATTTGTCGGCAAAAAGTTACCAGAAGCTCAATCTGCTAAATAACTGATGACAGGGTGCATGTCCTAGATAGACATATGTTTTCATCTCTCCCGTGGGTAGGAAGCCAGATGACATTTACACAGAACAGAAAGGCCTGAATTCCTCTGAGGCAGGTCAAACCCTCTCTTCTTCTGGCACTTCCAGTATTTGCAACTGGTCATTCTTCCTGGCAAAATACATTGAAATCCTGAAGCCACAGTGGTACTTGACTTTTATAGCTGACTGGAAAATGGAAAGTTCAGCCCTAAATGAAATCGTATGCAGACCTGAAACATAATATGTCTGTATTTTATATGTGGAAGAAAAACAAGTGGATTACTGTCCATGCTTTTACATTTGCATCCAGGATGTTTTTTGATGTTTCATGTGGGAACCTGTATCTGTCAGATGATATTCAATAGTTATCTACACATTACTAATATTTGCATGGGTGCTGCAGTGTGTTACCTGCAATGGAAGCCTAAAATCATTTCTGTATTTCATTAGTCATCCTAGAGTACTTAAATAACATTCTCACACTACTGAATTATTTTGGAGAGAGAGCTTTCTAGAAGACTGTACTGTTAAAAAGAGATAATTAAGTTAGACACAGTACTGGTTTTGACTGGGATGGAGTTAATTTTCTCTGTAGCAGCTCAAATGGTGGTATGTTTTGGGTTTCTGACCAAAACAGTGTTGATAAAATAGGGATGTTTTAGTTATTACTGAGCAATTTTTGCACAGCCTCGAAGCCTTTTCTGCTTCTCATGCTGCCCTATCAATGAGCAGGCTAGGGTGGGAGGGGACACAGCCAGGACAGGTGATCCCAATGGACCAAAGGGAAATTCCACACTCTATGATGTCACGCTCAGCCATAAAAGCTGGGGGAAGGAGGAGGAGGGGGGACATTCAGAGTGATGGTGTCTGTCTTCCCAAGGCCCTGATTTCCTTAGGAAGTAGCTAAACACCTGTCTGCTGCTGGAACATAGTGAAAAAATTCCTTTTTTTTGCTTTTGCATGCAGCTTTTTGCTTTCCCTATTAAAATGTCTTTATCTCAGCCCACGAGTTTTCTCACTTTCACCCTTCTGTCCTCTCCACCATCCTGCTGCAGGGGAGTGAGCAAGCAGCTGTGTGGGGTTGAGCTGCCAGCTGGGGTTAAACTACGAGAGACACAGACTAAAACGTTATTTACTAAGAAAATTTCAAGAACTTTACTATTCTATAGATTGTAATTAATATATAGGTGTCAGAGAATTTATCTTCATTTAAACCAGAATATTGCCGGGTTAAAAGGAGTTGAAAGCTAAGACAAAAATCACAGAAAATGGACAGAAGTCTCAAATTTTCTCAAAGAATTTTCAATGACAGTCAAACCAAATATATCTATCAAGTCGAGGAAAAAATACCGCACTGTTATGTATGAACTAAAAGTGCCAGGACACAAACCTGGGAACGCCAGGTGTGGATCAACAGCCACCGCAGATGATTTCAAATGTAGCTAAAGCTTAATCAGACACATTTCCTCCATACAGGTGCTGGAAAAAGATGGGTTATGAAAATTTTCAGCACCTTTTCATCTCATCTCTTGCTTTGCAAGGCTTAAGGTCATCTTGTTGACTTCTGCAAGCACACAACAGAGCTAATAGAAACAGTGAACAAAACAATGCGTAAGTAGGATCCACTTCAGCACTGGTTTTAAAATACCATTATCTCAACAACAAATTGTGATGACTAATAAGGAAAAAAAAGGAAAAATAATGCAGTAGTGCCCTGCCAAGAGATTAAATTCATTGCTCCGTAATTACTTTAAATCCCACCAAAGGAAAACTCCTCCAAATACACAAATGTATTCAGCCCTTACACATGTGCCAAAACAGCAGAAGTCATCCTAACCTCCCTTTGCCAGCAGATGGAGCAAAGGAAGAACAATAAATAGAGGAACAATTTAGATGTCATACTCTTATGTTTGGTCTTACCTAACCTGAGCCTGGGCCTGCATTCCTGAACAGGCTACATACATCATTGTGCTAAGTAGTACAAATATTAAATCAGAATGACAGTTTTTTCTCTCAAGACAACACCTCCAGACTTCATTGGGAGGTCCTACGTCTTCCTTTTTCAAGAATACCTTTTTTTAAATTACATTAAATCCATGCTACAAATCTCCTGCAGCAAGAAGGCAGAAAGGGAATGCTGCTGGAGAAGCATTTGTTGATATTCACAGTTTATTCCACTTTCTTTCTCATTGCGTAGTTGTCTTGGAGTGATGTTATGATAATCCTTTATTCTCTATCGTTGGTTTATATGCTCAAAAAAAATGTGGTCCTGTCGCTTTAACTACGTTCAGCCGCAGAGAGAAACGCAGGTTGTTTTGAAAACTTTTTCCCCAAGCCTGGCGCGGGGGAGCGAGGAGAGGGAAGGGAGGATTTTTCACTCTGCAGAGACTGCATGCTGGGACAGCTGTCAGAGTGGGCTGTGTTCTGGGTTTTTTTTTTTCTTTTTTGTTTTATTTTTCATTTTTTCTTCG
This sequence comes from Grantiella picta, assembly GCA_013397955.1. Lineage (NCBI taxonomy): Eukaryota > Metazoa > Chordata > Aves > Passeriformes > Meliphagidae > Grantiella > Grantiella picta. Next base: position 1,501,492 of record VZRM01003179.1, on the reverse strand, counting down.
TTTGGACCTCTTTTCTTTGATCTGCTTTGTCGCCTGAAAACCCAAGGGAGCCAGAAGACAGCAGAGCTCTCGGGGAGCTCCGCCCAGCCCCCCAAGGGGGGCCAGGAGGGGAGAAGCTACGTCTGGGGGAAAGGACTTTTTAATCAGGTTTAATAACTCTTTTCCCCCTTGGTTTTCCCCTTCCCCTGTGCCTTGCAGGGCACTCTGCATGGTTTTATTAAATAAATAGTTTTTTCTTCACTTCCATCTAAGAAATTCTGTTGTGGGTGGGGGAGGGGGGGTCAGAGCCCTTCGCTCTCAGAGGAGAGAGAGTTTTATCATTAATCCAGGACAGTATTAACAAATAACTCCTAACTAACGCTGTGGGAATTTTGCTCTAATTACTGTGCTCTAAATGGCAAGGAGCTGTACACACCCAGAGCAGTGGGACCCATGGCTCTGTTATCTACACAAGAGACACTTACTGGACTGCTATTTCTTATTTATCTAGGTACAATAAGCTTTTTGATAAGACTATTTCTCTTAACCAAATTAAAACATATCTTTAATCCTGGTCATAAGTTCATGAGTACAGCAGCAGTCTCGAAGATTTCTCCATGCATAATAATCACACAAAATCAAGGCTGGAAGAGACCTTCAAGATCATCAAGTCCAACCATCAAAGTAACATCATTATACTCTCCCCTAAACCAAATCCCAAACATCCAGACATCTCCTGAACTCTCCCAGAGGCAGTGACTCCATCACCTCCCTGGCCAATTTATACCAATGCCGAACTACTCTTCAAGTGAAATAAAAATTTCCAATATCTAAAATTTGGAACACAGTGGGAGTAGAGCAGGACACACATATAATTAATATAATGCCACAACCTACTTATAACAGTTACTACCTTTGAGCTGTATGTTAATTTCCAGTTATCTATCATGGTTAAAAGGAGGTGTAGGAGAAGTGTGGCAGTACACATATGAAATAGTGTTTAATAAAGGATGAAAAGAAATAGTTATTTTTAGAAATGAATGGAAAAAGATGATACATGATAGGAAAAAATATAAATGGTACAGAGCTGATTCGTATTCTCTATTTACCATATCACAGTACAAGCACCAAAGAAAATCCAGTTTAATTCAAAAACAACAGTCTTCATTGTCATTATAAACTCTAAATATAGCCATGACATGAGCACAGAAGTCCTTCAAGAATTATCCTCCCTTATGGCAGAAATTAATCAGTAGGAGAAAGCATTTAAGAAGAAACATCCAAGGAGGAGGTTAAGGGATCAACAGGTAACTGTCAGGCAGAGAGTCTGGGTTGGCTTTGTTTGCAGAGATGAGGATTACTTAGGGGTTTCTTTGCTTGGGTTTTTTAAACTTTACTTCAAATAATCAAATTTTGGATGAAATGGTAAGCCACACTCCTTAACCACAGATTTGATCCTGTCTCACTAGAATAGGACTACTATGGCATCCCTGTAAGTATTAAGAGGATACTGAGAAATCTTTAAATCGTTCTTTTGGCAACTCTTCTGTTAGCTGTAGTTGAGGAATGTTTCAATACCCAGTACCATAAATAAAAGTCTACAACAATGATCAGTATGCCAGTAAGACTATGTTTACAGCAGCAAAACGTCACACATGCGACGGAAGAGAAAGGAAAGAGATTTCAGTGCAATTTCCCAAAGAACTATGCAATTAAACAATAATACGAGTTTTTAAAAGCATATATTTTTTAAATAGATTACACTATCACCAATTTCAGTCAGATTATTTTTACAGATTATTGCTAGCCCCAAATATATGAAATGTTACCCATGGTAGGGCTTACCCATGGGGAGAATATTACACTTTTGAATGAAAATATACCTAATTTCAGTAAAGGTAATGAGCATTGCAGTTTCATATGTGATTTAATGTTCAAACCTTCTATCTGATTCAAGAATTCTTTAAGCCTATGCTATCAGCATTTTTTTCATCATTTTTCGCAGAATTACAAAAACCTTTTTCTTCAGAAAAATAACTCAGTAAAGACTGAAATATTATGAAGTATTATGTAAAATAAACAGTCACTGAGTACACCCTATTGAAGTTTCAGCATAGTAGGGGGACAAATTAAATTTTATTTAACAGAACTTGTTTACATTCCATTCTAATTTCAACAACAGGTTTTTTATTTTGGCAATATTTCCTGCAGAACAGAATAGAATTTCCATGCCTCAGTGCTGTGTCAGAACAGACTGAGCATCCCACACAATGGCTTCCCTTTAGGCCAGCTCCAGCACCGTGAGATGGTCCCTGTCCCACTACAGCTCACCTTCTGTATTGCTCATAAACGGGCTGGGTTTGTCTCTCCTGTGACCAAGACTGACAGTGATGTTTTTATTTGACATTGTTTAGTCACCAAATAGTGTCATTTTGCTTGGTTCAAAATTGTTTATGCATTCAGATACAGCTCATTGAGTTTGTTTGAAGAGCAGTTGTCATGCTGCCTTCACAAGCTGTGATGGCTCCTTGGACCCCAGCAGGCTGCATCAGGTCTGGGCACATGTCGAGCAAGGGATGCTTCCCACAGGGCATTTCATACCTGCAGCACGAGTCCTGTCACTGCAGCGTCACCCAGGAGCATTTCCAGCCCCCATGATCAGCCACAGCTGTCCATAAAGCCAGTTCCAGGCACCCAACCTTATGGACCCACAGCTGTCCATAAAGCCAGTTCCAGGCACCCAACCTCATGATGCCATGTTTCACTCATCCTTAAAATGACATAGTTACTACCTCCCTCAACTTACTAGAGAAGCAAATAGGGTGATGAGTATATTGAGTACTCAATATAATGAAATTTATGAGCAATAAAGTAGGTTAGACAACCTCGAAACTGTTATCCCCCCCCAAATACTTCCAGAGAAAAAAGGCCATTTAACAAATTTGTAGATTGTCACCTAAGGGGGTATGTGTAAAGCAGGGTGACCTGTCAGAAAGGGGGGCAGGGAGGCTGGTACTACCTGGTGTGTGGGAGCAGCTCTGATAGAGGGAGCAGACCTGCTGGGGGTGAGCAGCAGCTGGGGTGTTGCTGAGTGCTGCTGTGAGAAGGCACACGCTGAAACATGAAGCTGGGACTGGTGTAAAGCACACTTTGGAGCTTAATCCTTCCCTGGATCTCAGGAGGCAGCTGGAGCTACACTAATGAGCCTTTTCACTTTTTCCTCCATCTGCTCATCTGTAACTGAACTTCAGGGCAGTGTGGCTCCAAGAGATAAAGAGCTTACCACCTCCTCTCGATGCAGTGTCTCCTGCACGAGGCCTTAGTGGGACAAAGATAAAGACAAAAGAGAAGTTTAAATTGCTCTCTTCCTCCTACGAGGTGTTGATAACACAGAACGGGTGAGTCTAAGTCTGTAGATAATAATTTCTGGGAAATGCAACACTCTTACCTTGAATTTTATGAAGTTTGGCAAGAGCTCCAAAGTTAATAACAAGGTAGCAACAGGTTAAACACATGAAGAGCACTATACCACCCCAAAGAACCTGCCACCCAGAAAGTGCTGAGTGAACCAGTACTGAAATGACTAAGGCTAGAAGCTCCTGAATAAGGGACTCAGATTGCATTTTTCCAGTGCTCATGGTGTGTGCCACAGTCACCATGTGCCTCATTTCTCCTGTCTAAGGCATGCTGAGGTAGTGTCCTGAGCAGGTCTATCAATATTTGCAAGACGATGACCACTCCTAGGTGAGACAGTTGCATCATGATAAAACTTGTTTGCAGATGGAGCGATTAAGTACAATTATGAAAGCTTTCCTCAGAAGAGCAGGGAGCCATGTGGGTCTGAAAACCACATCAAAGACCAAAGAAGAAGGCAGCAGCACCTGAGTCCTGTTTGAAAAACGTCCTGTCCAATAAAACAATTCAGGGCACAGTATTTCCACAGTATTTTCTGTCATTATTATATCCCCTCTTTGCACCAGTGGTGGGGAAAAGCCCTCACACATGTGAATATTGACAGCACTACAGGGCTGAGTAGCTTCATACACTCTCCCCATCTCTCCTACAAAATAGTCCGATACCTCCTGCCCGAGCAAAGAGCAGCAGTTCCATTACTAGGAGAGCTTCATCTCCTGTTTTCATACACATATAAGTTGTCTATGGGTGACCTGGACTCCAACTTTCGTTGATATTTCCATAGGTGAACATTTCTTATGGAAGTCAAAGCAAAAAAAATAAAACCAAACCAAAACCTGAACAAATAAAAACCTCAAAACATACCTGGGGAAGAATGCCCTATAAAAGATAAAAAATACCTAGAGGAAAAGCATAATAATCCCAAACCAGACAGAATTTGGGATTAGTTATTTGCCTTTCCTGGTGCCTTGGGTCATAGTGAGAGATCAGCCATAGTTGTGGTTGAATTATTTTGATGCCTCATTTCAGTGGGAGTTAGGTGTAATATTAACTTTGGAAATACGAAACCTAGCTGTTAATTTAATCCTGAATGTGAAGTTGCAAGACTGATTAGATGGCAGTTAAATAAGATTAAAAAATCAAATGGGAATAATTACTCTGATAGGTTAAGAATGATTTTGTGATAGGCTAGGTTGTTACCTTTTAGAGACTTATTTTGTCAAGAGCAATATCTTTTCTACAATTTTCCATCCCCACTTCTTCCTATAAGAAACTTGTACATATTTCAAAGTACTTAAGTCATTTCAAGCACTGTCAAAGTCCTCAGATAAAACAGACTTGATTTTTCACTGACTAGCAGCTATCTATGCTATCTGGATTTAAACCCAGGTTAGGTTACCTCCACTAGCAACCTCAGAAATTAGATATCTGCAGCATTCAGTTCAGTAGAGAACCTTAGTGTCTGTTTCTGAAGGTAGGGCAGCAACTGTGCCATTTGTTATTTCCCCCAGCACAGTGTGTAGCTGCTCAGGCAGCCCCTCTGTGGCAGCCTGCCAAACAACCCAGACAGCAATGAGACAACAGCCTTGTCCCCTCTGTGTTTCATTCTGACATTGTCACCTTATCTAAGCTTTCTGTAGAGTAATGGGTTTGAAATCATGAACAACTCAAAATATCTGTATTTTCTGAGAACAGCTTCCTTCTGCAGTATCAAAACATGACATTTGCTTTTTCTTCCTAAAATAAAAATACTCATTTCAGCTCTGTTCTGCATGCAGGATTTTAATGGACTATTCTTCTTAGAAGTCCTAGCAGCTCTTCCTGCCTGTTATCTATGACCAGAAGTGAGCTGATCCATCAGTTTTCACAGGAAACCAAATCAGCAAATGTCACACAGAGAGAGAAGCAGGATATAGTAAACCACGCTCCACATGTACATCCCGTGCTTCTTTTATACTCTTAAAGCTGAGACCCAAGTGGGAAAAAGCAAACATAGGTATAGGGGCGAAAGAAAGCTGAAGAGCTTCATAAATCTTAAAACCTGATTCTCCCTACAAACTAATCAGTGCAAATGTAAGCAACCTAAGGTGAACATTAAGTGCTCAAGATATTGCGTGCCATTGGAGTCAGAACATGCTTCAAAAAGGTTTGCCTTATTCATCCTTAAATTTTGTTTTGAAAATTCTCCTAGGTGAGCTATTTAACTACTACACCCAAAGCAGAAAACTTCTGTAAATCTCTTGACATTACAGAACATGCCATATCTCTGATTCCACTCATAGCCCTGGTTTATTTTTCACCTTTTGTAACATAGGTTACTTTTGACACAGACTTAAGATACTGCTTGGTTTACAGAAATTGAGTGTTTCTATGGATGAATCCTCCCTACACAAAGCATGTGTGTCCTCCTAGAAACAAAGCTTTATTATTAAAGATTCATTTATTTGAACAAAGTATTCTTCCTTGTCTCTTTGAATTGCATCATTCACCTGAAGCTCTCACTTGTTTTTTTTCTTTCAATCTCTCCACCTTTTTCAATTCCATGAAGACAAAGATCATTGCTTACCAACTTTCTCAAATGAAATACAGTCTCTTTAGGCTTGTGTTGCACCTAATGATCTGATGCAGAACTGATTATTATTTTAATAAAATTAACTCCTTGTTGTTCCACAACAGAACAAATCCCCCCCAACCAGAACGACCAAAATCTCACCTCTACTCCATCTGAAATGAGAAAATTTGAGTTAAATACTTCTAACAGAACTTGCTGATTTTATCTCTAAGTCCTTCCAGCAAGAGAAGTCTTTTTCAGATTGTTCTTCCATAAAAATTATAAACTGACTTTGCAATATAATGAACTAAATACTCCACTTTAATATTTTGCATTCATACCAAAAACAATTAACAGTTTTTACAAATAGTGTTATTTACTAAAACAATTCTTGTACAACAGTGCAGTATATCTAAATATATACATATGCCAACATCAAAGGGAGCATCAAAACAAACAAAGCCAAACAAAAATGCACTTTGCTACTGTTTACACTTTATTAAAACCAAAGCAGACTGCAGCAGATTTTTCTTTTTCATGACAAAGACAAAAATTATTTGGATTCCAGAAGAACATGCAGGATAGAACAAAAATTCCTACCACCTTTTTGCCAAGGTAGCAGCATGAAAAGGGAACTTTAGATCTGTAATTTACAGAGTAGCAAATGGAATGTTTTTAAACACAACCATCCTAATTTAAGAAACCAGGCTTCAAAAATGTACATAGTGTTTTTTACATATTGAAGCAAAAAGTTCAAATATCAAGGCCTTCTCCATGTTTTCCTATGGTGTGGACAGTGTACGTATTTAGGTCAATATTCTTCATTGCAGCTGAAAATGAGAAAGGAGTAGCTGTAGTGTGGAGCCAATCAGCTTTGAGTAACAGAGTAAAAAATTATTCTGCCTGCTGTTGGTAATGGAGGTTTTTTGTAACTTTTATTCTACCCTTTTTCTTTAAAAATATCCAGGTTTTACTGGAAAAATTATGCTCCCTTATTCTTCAAAACAGATACATACATGTTCTCCAAAAGAAGGTGCAGTTGTGTAATTCAAAGTGCCAGTGTAGCTGCTCTAACTAGAGATGTCTTTTTTCTGTCTATGAACCCCAGCAGAGAAGGAATAAGGTAAGACCTTTGCATATAAAGACTGCACAGGTATCTTTGAAACATGAGTGAAAAATAAAGTAGGTGACATTAGAGACAACACTAAAAAATTGGAGAATGAGGTATTAAGCAGTTCTCCAGTGAAAATCTGATGTTCCTGCCATCTAGACAAAATCAGAGAACTATAGTAGCAGCCTAGAGTCAATCAGCAAAGTATGTACATAGCATTAAAAGCAAATCTATCTCCTTTGTTACATCTAAAAATTTGCAATCTGGCAGAATTTTCTGAAGCTCAAATTCATTTCAGTTCCCCCTGCCTCAAAATTCATGAACAGTAACTGTACCAAGAGAGCAGTATGCTACTCCCCACCTGTTGAGAAGCATGCAGGAATTCTTATATTTTGCTCCTTTTTACCCCTGTCTCTATGTGCTTTGGCCAGTGACATTATAGACACATCTACACAGCACCAGTTACTAAACAGAGGTGGGCAAACACATTGTGACTGCTCCTGCAGCTGCACACTCTGGAACACACTGCCATGACATCAGGACAGAAAATTTTAACATACTGCCCCAGTATTTCTCCTGGGATATTTTACAGCCAATCTTGACAGCTTTGTTATGCCCACATAAACTGAGATGATACACATGACTAAAAAAATTTTACTTATAGAAGTGAAATGCACAGAAGGCACTTTCCAGAGTTTGCTCCAGTTCATGCTAACCAAGCCACTGAAATACCCCTTCTGAAATTAATTAGCATTTTTGTATTCCTTAATGAAAGGGTTAAGTAAAAAAGGTTTATACAAAGTATCTCAAACACTTTTTAGTCTTAAATTGACAATTTACATGTAAGGAAACAAGACATTCAAAAATTAGGTCTTCTATTGGAACATGAATAACATTTCCAAGGATTCTTAACTTTCATATAGTTTACATTCTGACATTTTATTTAACTGCCAAAAAGCTTTTCCACAGAGTAGCTGTACGTGCACTTTCCCCTGTTCACTGACATTTCAATGTTCAATCCCATAGTAAGGTAGAACACGACTGAACTTGGTCAAAACAATACATAAACATGGAATCTAAGAATAAATCATGGCAGAGAAGCACCAGCAATGGCATCTCCAGGTTCATGATTCCAAACCAGCAGAGATGAGGTGAACTGAAGGATAATTTCTAACTTGTAGATATGAGAGGATACAAGAGGATGACTGAAGAAGTTCATGCAATGACAGCATCTAACAAAGTAGGAGAAGTCATCACTTCAGAGTATCAAACATACAGGACACAACCAAGCAGGAAGACATTTTCTGATAAGAGAAACCAACATGAAGTAATGCAGCTCCAGATTCAACTTCATCTGAAATTTGCATGTGAAAAGGACAATGTAGGTTGCAACAGAAACATTAAGACTCAGAACCTAAAAATATAGTGACTTACTCCACCAGTTATAGACAATGAACTCTGATTCAAAGTCAACTACAATTCCCAGTCTGGTACAGGACATATCTTAGAGCAGTGACTTTAATGAAGGTATGAAGGAAAATATAAATTGTCCATCTTTTTTCACAACTTTCATTATATTGAATTTAGAGGGGCATTGAATTTTAGCGAGTGGTTTTTTCGGTCATGATGAACATAAATGAAAATTTTTATAAAAACAGATGAATGGCCAAAATAAGCAAATTGGAGAGCAGAAAAATTACAACACACGTAAGGTTTCAGTGTTCAAATGAGAAGCCAGGAACTAGCATTTGTGTATATCAAGAAAGGATTTCAAAAATTTTAAAAACAATGACAACTTACTAACAAAATGTATTTTTTCTGGGTCATTTCTGTACAGAAGTTCCACAGGCCCTTATTAGGGAACATGTGATACAACATGTGAAAACCCAGGAATACAATAGTCAATATCATAAAGACTATCTTGATACTTCAAGCTTCTCCTTGAAACAGGGACTAAGAACTATGGAATAAAAAGTTATTTTCACTTTTGTGTATAAATTATACATTTCTATACACATTGTATATCTGATTTTGGAATAAGGTACCTAATGCATACAGAGAACACTACCTAAATTTGACTACAAGTCCTTTCTAAAGACATCACTTCTTCAATCCATAAAAAGTTATCTATGACACAGTATGCTGGATTATTACTTTTTTCTTTAGCATTTCCTTTCAAATTCCACAGGCTTTTGTGATGACACCAAGAACTGAAATAATTAATGACTGTTTGCGAGGATGCTTAAAAATTTTAGAGAAAACAAATAAGAAAAATACTAGCATTAGATCAACCAGCTGGCTAGAACATCCCCAACTGGAATAGACCAGCCATGGGCATGTTGTGTAAGCACCCCAGTCAGAAGTTATGCAAAGTAGTCATCTGAAAGTATCTGGCAAAAAACTGATGTCAATTAAACTAGTGAAACAAAGGCATGTAGGTAACTGAACAGATGCAGGAGTATATGGGAAAACAGAGCCCATTTTATAGTATAATGCACAATTGCAACATTTAATTCCAGAAGCATCACACTAAAATATAGTACACAAAACAAACAGCTTCTGACATACACACAAGACTGAAAACAGATCTGATGTTGAAGCCATCTAGTATTGCTCGGTGGAATTAGAGTCACTGGAGAAGAAGAAGCCAGGATGCATTACTAGATGAAATTCAAATGCAAAGTAACAACAGTCTTTGTACAAGAAACTCTGCTCAAGCACACCTGAAATGCTGCCTTCCATTACCGTGTTTCTTTTCCAGCACCTCATCCACAGAAGGAAAATAACATGCTTTAGGAAGCCATCTGGCTAAGTTACTGAGTAACACAAGGGTTTAAAACAGGCTAATGCATGCTGCTGCAGAAGAGAACTTTAAGTAACCTAAAAGTGGGTTAAAATGAGATGCCTCATAAACTGTTCAAACTATCGAAGGGCTAATAAACTCAAATGGTACAATTGGAAATTGAAACAGACATTTAAGGCAGAAGTGTTTGTGTTAGAACAGTAAACAGAACAAATTGCTAAGCAAGGCCACAAGAGATAAAACGAAGCCCTGAAGGTTTGTTCAGCAAAGTGATTTAGATGTCCATAATTCTCCATGTTCTAATTAAGAAGACTTGAATAAAATAGTGTAATTCATGTTGTGTGTTCCAGTTTAAAACTCCATTGTTTCTCTTTCGGCTCAATTCCTCTGTCTTTCTTTGGTGTAATCTCTACCAACACTCACAGAATTCTGGTTGTCATTTTAAAAAGCAACTCAGAAAAACAAATTACATGCTTCTCATGATAAAATGCAAGATCCTGATCTGTTTCATGGTCCCATGATATGTTTAGCAGCCTCTGAATAGTAGTTTTAAGTTATTAATTATGTCCGAAGCAGAATCATAATTTGCTGTTATGCCCCCCAAATCATTTACTAGTTAACAAGTTTACTTTGGTAGATAAGCTATCTAATAGTCATGATACACTTGTGTTCAATTCAAGAAGTAGTGAAACTTAGATTAAGTTTGTAAATTCATATATAGACTGTAGCTTGTAATTGTAACCATGATATGCAGAATTACTGGTTTTTCCTGCATTGGAAAAAGACATTGCATTTGTCTTAAAACTAGACAAAACTATGAAATATAGTTGTCAGTTCATAGTTAAAATAAAATAGTAAAGCAAATTATTCTTAAACATTGTGTTAAATATATTCACATGGCCACCACAGCTATACGAAATGGGCACTACTGCAATCACACACTATATGTACATAACATATATGCCACAACAGTTTGCAATGGTTGAGTTTTCACAAACTAGCCAATTTAACCATACATAAATAATCTTGTACCAATTTTTAGGCATTTTAAAAGGAAGTAAATTTCCTAAATATATCAGTTCCTCCGCAAAATTAAAAACAAAAAATCCTAAAAAGTCAGTGCAAATTGAACTTGTTCACCAAGAGAGATTCTTATTAAGCTGAGGATAAACAAAGTTTAAGAGATTAAATGAAGAAACTCATAGAATCGCCAACTGCCTTAGCAGAGGTTAAAGAAGATTAGGAATCAGAAGTCCTGGATCCTATAGCAGAGCCTTCTGTGAATAACTATGCTGTGGCTGTTGAGGTGGTGGAGGCTGTGGTTGTTGTGGAGGTGTTTGCTGAGTGCCTGCTGTCTGTGGCAGAGCTGCAGGTGCTAAGTTATAGTTTGGCACCTGGGACATATTAGTTCCAGCATTCTGATAAGCAGCAACATCAACAGTACCAGGTGGTGGACTATACACTGAAGCCTGGTTAGAATAAGTACTTCCAGCAACAGAACCAACCATTGCACTGAAAAAAAAAAAAAAAGAGAAAAAACATATTTAAAGTTGAATTAACAAACAACTTACCAACCCAACAGCAAAACTTCATTGCTTCTTCAGTTGTTCTATTTATACACACAAAATCTTCTAACTCTGGACACATTGCATATTTAAAACTGTAGCCAATGAGTATTCCCATTAAAACTCAAAACACACTCCTCAGATTCAAACATACAATAGACACCTCCCATTTAAAATTAGACCATGAATCTATACTACTGTTTTATTTCAAGGTGCAACATGGAATGCCATCTAGCTTCCATTCTGTTCATGAAAAAACCAAAGTCCAACAAACTGTTTCAAATAGCAAAACAAGCCAGGTGAATATGCAGCAACTCGCTTTATCATTATCTCTTTACTATCCCAAACAAATAACTCTGGGGACAAAGACTAACTAGTGACTCAAGATGGATGTCTCTCCCAACTTTTTGTAACAAAATTACTTTAAGAAGAGGGTAAACAAAAACAAAAACAAAACCAAACCAAAAAAACCCAAAAAACCCAAAAAAACCGCCAAAAAACCATAAACCAACTAACAAAAACCCACAACTTTTTTTTACAATGCAGGTAACTTAACCAAAATTTAGCATCTTTGGCCATCTACCTAATGTAGAAAGCCTCCTGTAGCTTCATTATATGGGCAAGCTGTATAAGCCTTAGTAAATATCCACAGCCCATTCATTTCTTTCCCAAAATGAGCAGAATTCTCCCCATTCTTCAGTGGTAAGAAATCTGACAAAGAATATACACACTCAGTTTCAGAGTGTAGAATATACACACTCAAAAATTATGCAGAGCCAGCCAGAGCCGTGGATAATATTCACCATTAAAAGTATATTAAGAGTTGATACTACTGCTACTAAATCATGTCTGTAAAATTTTCTCTATTTTTTATTTAAACAGTATAGACCTATATGAATTACATATTTTGTATATAGAAAATTAAAAACCAGATAAAATTATAAAAACAATAGAAAACTTGGAAGTTTGTCAGGAATTTTCACCAAATACATGACACCAACGAAAAGCATGCTGGAAATTATTGCACTACAGTATCTTTCAATTGTGTTTATAATTATACTTCTATAATTTTTTAAAAAGTCACCTTTAAATATTATCTGTATTCCTTTCTGTTTAAATTGATTTAAACTTGATTAGAAAAGTATTTCAAATTACTTTGTGTAAGACGTCTGTGCAGGCTGACCGGGCAGTACTGAGCTGGCAGATGGAGTAACTGTGCCTTGGCTGAGAGAAGGGAGCTGTTCAGGAGGAAGATTGTAACCTTGAATGTGGCCCATCTGTGCACTCCCTGCCACCAAATATGCATTACCTTGAGTTTGCCCCGGATAAACCTAGGAATTTAAATAATGCAATATTAGAAATTAAATACAAGAAAATTTGCTATTTAGTATCTGACTTTAGAACTTAAAGACATCATCTCAAATTTTTAGTTGTTTTTTTTTAATATATCAGTGAAGAGCATTTAGCATTTCAATTACTGAAGTTAAAAATGGTAACTCTTTCAAAGCAGCATTGTCATGTTGACTTATCTATCAGTAGATGGGGAGAAATTGTACTCCTTTGGTTGTTTATTTTCTTTAACACATCATGCAAAGCCCTGGCAGTTTTACATTTTAATTTCATGTGCAACTTAAAGCCCACAATGGGCTTTAAGTTGCACGTAATGGGCTTTTTCCTTGATCAAAAGGAACTGAACAGAAAAAAACCTAAAAGCATTAGAAGCCGCAAAAGGAGAGGATCTAAAGCTTGTACCTGAAAACAAGTATTTTTATTTTAATTCTTTATTTTACATACTGTGTTGAGAGAAAACACTGCTCAGTGTTTGAAAACAAGTCAGTGTGAGCTTGCTAAGGTCTATGGCTATTAAAGTTCACATCCATACCTGAGAGCCAGAAACACCAGATGATTGCATGTAATACTGCTGGTTCTGTAGTTTTGCGTACATGGAATACATTGGGTCTTCATTCATCAATTTGTTATACAAAGAAAGAGCCTCCATCGCTTTAACATTGAGCTCTGAAAGTTCTGAATGTTTCCTAGAAAATACATTTTACAGTTCATTCTACAATTCAGATGACTTTAGTATAGGACAGAAAATACAGAGGCATTTCATGAGGAGTGTAAATAACATATTCTTACTGTGAAGTGATGCCTGAAAGTGCCAGAGTCAAATGGTACAACACTGTAAAATACTATGTGACAATGGGAAAAAAATCTTCAGACCTCTTCCCAGAGAAACTACTAATAAATACACCTATTTGCTTTGCCAGTACTCACAGAAATTAAGATATTACCAAGTAACAACTCTGATATTTCTAATAATAAATTTTAATTTGGGTCTAAGCACATGACTTTATTTTTACCTGTCTATATCCTCCAATTTTTCATCTATGAGAGGTCCCATCTGGTGGCACATTGCTAGAATAGAAAGACATTAAAATATATCAGAGATAGACATTTCAATACTGCAAAGTCAGAGAGCAATTAAAAAAGAAAAATCAGATAGAAATAGATGCTAGCACAATTTATTTTTTAGTTCATTACTATAATCTGTTTTATTTTTTAGTTCATTACTATAATCTGTATGTCAAAAAAGTTTTAGTAACAGAGGTAGTGTCATGAACAATGTAAGAATGAGACCCAGCTGAAGTTTTCAGTAGTGGTACAATTTTAAAAGTATATTTTAAAATAAAAATAAAGTGAAACCAAACACATTTAACATCCAGGAAGTATAAAAGTGAAACTATTTCGCATAAAAAGGTTCAAGCAAATCTGAAAGGTGATCTTCAAGGAAGCAAATTTGCCACTGCAAAATGTGCTCATCTAACTTTATTACAAAAAGACTGTCTGTGAAAACAATGAAGGAGAAAACTGGTTGCAATGATTCAATCATCTGCACATCAAAGACACCAATAGCACATTGCTTTCACTAGAATCCTATCTGGGGGAAGGGACTTTTTTAAACCACTGATATGGGCAAAAGCCAACACAAAAGCTAACCAGAAGCAGAATGGAAAAGCATTAAAATAAAAAAAAATGCACACCATGACTCCTTTCAGCACAAGGACATGGAACTCATCTCACTGCCAAGCAAACCATAGTTAAATAGCAGAAAGGCAGAGTTTGTCAAATGTAAAATAAATAAACAGACATGGAAGCCAAAAGTGTAGTTCTGGACATTAAAAACGCAGAACATCTTGAAAATGTCTGAGCCACCATGTGTGAAAGGACATCACTATTGTGTTCCTTGAAGGCAACTCCAAGTGAAAGAGGAGTTGTGTGAGAGGTACCCATCTGCTTCTTTGAACTTGGGATCAGTAATACAATGGCAGAATGGCGGGAAAAAATGTAAAACCTGTTGAAGTTCTGCCTACTTTTATGCATAGCATGAAGTGGGACAAAAGGTATACCAAAGATTGCTTAGGTATCTGTTAACATGATGACTGCTCTGCTGCCAACCACAAACCTGGGGCTCCTGAATATATTAGGATGAGCTCTCCAGTTCAAAGCCATTTGTGACTGGACACGTGGATGGCAGAAGAAAATGAAGTGGTTTTTCTGTCAAATGTTGATCAGCATCTGCCACCACTGGTAGGAACCAAGGACTCAAAACACATCTGAAGCAAAATTTTCAGAACCTATGCCAAAAACAGTAGTTCACCAAAGCCTACTTAAGCGTGGAGCAAGAATTCTTGAACTGGCCTTGTAGAATTTTATGTAGTCATATGTTTGGCAAGTGCCGTTGCAGGTAGCTGGGAAGCAATCATCTGACCACATTACTGCTTTCAGATTCTAGGAGCAGTCCCACGGTTTGATATAAAATTCAGCATTGCTTAAATGATCTCACAATGCATTTTGAAGCAGCTCCTAAAGTAAACCATATCTGTAGGCTGGTTGACAAGCATACCTTTAATTTCTTTGCCTCTGTCCTGGACCAGATACAGGCAATCTGCTTCTTAGACAACAGCCTCTATAGCTATATTTGGGACTTGAAAGAATAAAACCAGTCATGTTTTTTTTTACCTCTCTTTAGTTTTGGTGGAACTAGAATATGTGCAGACATGTCACTGATGTGAGTTCCTAAAACAGGATTCATTTACAGGCATGATGAATCAGATGGGTATGGAAAGATGGGAGATATCTAAAAGTTTATAAACCTATGCATTTTTTAATTATTAACTTCTAGATAGATGTAGAAACTGCCATTTTCTTTAAAAAGAGTCTGGTACCATCTGAATTGTCAGTTTAAGCCTATATTCTGTCTCATAATTGGGAAGTTTCCTTTCTTCTTTTTTCAAATTCCATTCAAAAAATCTGTCAACCTAGGTAAAGTGATCTATAATGCCTCTATGAAGAGGTAGTCTGAACAATTTGACACTAAAAGGGAAAGATAATTTGTAGTACTCTACAAGGTATTTGTTAATATGCAACTCCTACAGAAACACATGCAAGTGAAAAGCATGTGGGACACCCACAGGTCTATTCTAAACCTTAGCAGTATTTCTGCTTCTTCTCATGGAATCTTCCTCACACTCCTTTCGCCACTCATGCTGTGCTACTCTATGAAGGAAAAAAATAATAGATGAATACGACTGAATTAAGTACTTATGTGTCTTGAAAAGGAAAATAATATAGGAAACAGTTTTCTTTAGAGAAAAGTGCGCTTGTTTCAAGTTGACATTTTGCACTTTGGTCTCTCAGATGTGGGAAACAAGAAGTGAGAAGATAATTATGGCTCAGGCACTTTTCTCAGGCATGCCTCTTGCATGCACATGAAGCTGAAGTAGTTTCAGCTTAGTTTCAATTTGCATTGGTACAGAAAATTAGCAGAGAGGAAAACAACAGTGAAAAAACCTCTTTTGTTTTTCTTACCCTCAAGATGAAGCAATTCTGGGAGGTCTGGTTGGTCATCAGATGGATCAGCACTTTGTAACATCTGCAAGAGTTGGTCCATTTTATCCTAGAACACAAATAGCATAATTAAGGCAAATGTACCAGCAAGGGAATTACCTATTTCAGGATAGTAAACTAAAGCAGCTGTTCACAACAGCCATTTTGATCTCCTGGCACTTGAGAATCATCTAGACTAACTTTAAGAAAATACAAATTATACATGCTGCTTTACAGGAATGTCGATGCTTGAACAAGGAAAACCCAAATGAGAAAAATTAGCGGTAACAAGTGAAATGTGCAGAATACTCCTTTATTCCTAGAAGTCCTTCTAACCAGTATTTTCTGAGCAGTTTCTATTTTTCCAGCCTAGTTATTACGTATGCAATACCACCATCTAGTGGGATTAGTGGAAATGTTTTGTTAGTATACATTGAGAGAGTACTTCAAATCCACTGAAAAGCATTTTTAAGTGCATGAGGACTATTCAGTACATGAGCAATGTCATTACCAATGCATATGGAAGTGTTGTTTTAAGATGATGTTTGGAGGCATTTCAGGCTTGACCATTTAAGTCATTCTTAAATAAGGAGTTTTAAGTGCAACCCTTTTATGATAGAAACATCAAAGGTTAGAAAATGAACAGGCATGAACTCTGTGAAAAATATGTCCTGGATTAAACTATATTGGTTGATGAAACATTTCAGATAAATTATTTTTAATCACTTTTTAGCTTAGCACTATCAAATAAATAGCCTTTATCAGAGTGAGTTATATAAATCGTATGACAGTGGAAAATAAAACCATGTTTTGTCCTTAAACCATGGAAAGGTGGGAAGTCAAATTAATTACTTCCTTAAAAATTATACTGTGGCAAATTTAAAAACAAAAGAAGACACTAAAGCAAAAATCAACATGGACTCACATAAAACAAAGCTGGAAGGCACCTCAAAGCAGGCACCTAAGATAATCTGCTTCAGCAGATTACGAACTAGTATCTCTTGGGAAGAAGAATTTTTGCAGTGGGACTTCAACAGGACTTCAAGAAGGTAGAAATACTCATTTCTCATTTCAAAAAAAAAAAAAAATGACAAAACACAAGCTGAAGTTAAAAAAAAAAAAAAAAGAAAACCGGGGAAAAACTTCCTGGACTGAATGTTCCTGGAAACCCTACAGGATCACTGTGATGAGATCGTAAAAATCTTACTAAATATTACTTACATAGCAACAGAATCTCAGACTTTTCAGAGATGGGAAGAGATCTTTCAGTCTGAGGGTAGAGAGTAGTGGTTATACTGGAAATAAATCTAAGACAGCAGTCAAGATGGGTATCTCTGTGGTACTTTAAGCAAAATTTGAAAGTACATGTGCCACTCATCACCAAGCTTCTAGCTTGGAGGTAAACATATGTACAATCCCAGAGTAAGGCTCTAAACGGAATGCTGTTCCAAATTCAGTTTCAGAAATTTCTAAGTGCCTTAAGAGCCTCAAACTAATGAAAGTGTTGCAGATTTTTTTTATTGCCTTAAAAAAACCTCTCTTCCTATTCTCTTTTTATTGTGTTTTTGAAGTACAGGATAAAAAGGTTAAACATCACATATTTAAATGTCCCAGCAGTGCATTTAGTAACAATCAGTACTTTTAACATGCTTACTTCATCAATATAAACTGGTTCAGGCTCAGGTTCTATTGTCTCTACTTGAACTTCATCACTGAACTGCACTGTTTTCTTCTCAGCTTTCACTGTAAGATAAACAGCCAGATTTAATTTTATAAAAGAAAAAATAAACAATGACATAAATGTTATATAGCTAGTATATTGCCCAGGTTCTTTGCATTTGAAACCTCTACTGTGAAAATTTTAAAAATTAGTATTTTGTTGACATTTGAAAGCCACAGACCTAAACTATTTTCTTATCTGTAAATCACATTAAGAAAAAATACAACAGTTCACACAAGGTCAACAGAAACACATTTTAGGAAGTAAATGTCTTTATCATAGTCTCCCTGCACATAACATACATATTAAGAAGTCATTCGTATAAAAGACTCAGAAAGAGTGATTGGAAGCAATAGGGCTAGCAAGTCAAGTTCAAGATAAAACTGATAAAATCATCTATGACAAACTGAGCCTTCTTTTCTCCATAGCAAAGTACAGAATGGAAAGGTCTCAAGTTTCTCTATTCCTTCTTCATCAAATTCTACCTGCAAAGCATCTCGTTCCTCTGTAGTGGAGGCTAGAACAAAAAAGCTCTATATTTAGCAAAAAGCCAAATACTCTTATTAGACAGTCTTAACATATCAAATGACTGCCACAGCATGTAATTCTGCTGACCTGCTCACACTTTTAGCACCCTCAAACTGAGGTAACAGGAGAGTAATCTTGCAAACCCACAAGATTTAGAGAAATTAGTTCTAAAATCTTAATGTTTTGTCTAATATTTAATATCTTTATTAAAGTAGGGTAGATGTATATAAATAGATACAAATAAAAAAGCAGTATATAGAAAATCCCTCTATACATCTACAATGTACACATACATACCTGCAACATGTAGGTTTCTTGAACTACTTGAAAACTGTTAATCTGTCTCCAAGTCCTATCTGCCATGGGGCCTTCAGTTTCATCTTGACTAGATATGCACCATTGCAACAGGGCAAAAAGGCGATTTGGAAAAAAAGCTGCTGTTGCCCACATTTATCAAGGTGTCCATTAAGTGATTCCATGAGTCTCCAGCTGCTGACAAAGCCAGTGGCAGACAGCAGCATTTGTCAGCAGAAGACAGCTTGGGCAACCTTGGTCGACTGTTGTTTGTAAGAGCATACCAACGGCTCCTTATTTTTACTTCAGTTATCACATTAACTTGCAACAGAACTCCACCATAAGAGAAAGGAAATCAGCCCTGGGCCAAGGCAGGGTTTAACATTTATACATAAATGTAATGTTACTTACTCATTTCAGGCTCCGCAGAAAGATCAGCTGTTACAAAATTAGATGGAAACAATCCTATACCCTGATGAGTTTCACCTTTCCACCAATTTGGATCACTAAAGATAAAAAAATAAATAAAGCCCCCATACATTAAAAACCCCATATTCACATGGAATTTTCCTAGAAATTGCATGGTAAAGAGATAATAAAATTGAGTATTTAGTACAAAACTATCCTCCATCCAAATGTATTCTAAGGTATGCTTCTACGTAGAAGATATGATTATTTTTGATTCATTTTTACAGTTTAATATGACACTCTAGTAGTAGACATTCTATATAACTTACCTGTCATCAAGGATAGTTATAAGTTCTCCAGCTTTAAAAGTTAGTTCATTATCTTCAGCAGCCTCAAAATCGTAGATTGCTCGAACCTTTCGGCCCTCGTGTTTGTGGTTTGTTAAAAGGCTTGAGGTGCTTGGGTACAAACTGGAAAGTGTTGTTTGCTGTTGCCTTTGTTCTTTTAGTGACAGCTCAATAGCTACAAAAGAAGAGTTACTCAGATGAAAATTCCCTATAAAAATGGGTTGATTGATATGAAAATGTAATTCTTCGAAAACCTTTAGTATTATTCTATTCCTGTTGCATTTTAATCACCTTCTGTCTTTCTCTTAGAATTTACCATTCTCTAAATAGCAAATAATAAAGTGATGTTTTATGACTAGAGAGCAAAATTCTGCCTATGGATTTACTGAGGTTTGGACAGGATGAATAAACAACATTTAAGCACAATTGGAGTGACTCTGCAAAGTCTTCCATTTTTTATCATTATATTATTGCTACAACCTTGAACTGATGTAAAATATTTACATTCTTACTTTACATCTTACACGGTGTTAAACTTTTCCTTGCTTGAAATATTAAAAAGACACAGCTGTTCCAGTACTCCCTGTTTCTCTGTTAGGCAGGAGCCTTTAGCCTGGATTCAGAGAATCAGATTGGCACAGCTTGGCTGAGGTTGGAAGGCACCTCTGGAAGTCACCTTGTCCAATGCCCTGTTCAAGCAGGGTCATCACAGCTATATGCCAAGAACAACTTCTTAATATCTCCAAGAATAACCACACCATGGCATCCCTGGGAAGCCTAAGGTCACTGTTTGATCACCTTCACAGTAAAGCCCCTCCTTAACCCATACTTAACAAAATTATTTTTGCTTAAACAAACAAAATTTTACCCCTTCCTTTTTTTTCCTCTCTGTCATTTCTTGAATAATTTCACATTTCCGGGTAATTTTCAATTACAGTTGACTCAGCAGTGAAGTTTCACACATATTAAACTCAGTTCAAATTTGCAGGAAAAAAATGGATTGTATTTAAGAAGGATCAGGACAGACACACAAACAAACATTACAAAACTCATGCACAATATGGGCTTTTGAGACACAGATCTCTTTAAAAATAGGCTTTAGTAGGTTGACTGTTGAAGAAACCATTAGTAACACATACAGACTGGCTAATGGTCATTTAAATAAATCACTATATGCAAAATGTCAGCAAATAAATGCACTCACCTTTAGCTAAATCCTCCTCTTCCTTTTTGGTGGCTACTGTACCAGGATCTTTGGCAACGAGAGCTGGACTTGCCTTTGCCTGTTCAGCAGCCTAGCCAAAACAAAAGATGAAAAAAATTAATCCAACAAAAATCTGGCAATACATTAAGTTCACCATTTTGATTTGTATTCATCTGCCATATAAAAATCTAAAGTAACTGAGAGCATTTCAGTCCTCAAAGAAAAGTTTTACTAATGCAAGGCAGTTTTCATTTTGTTTGCCAAACATTCTAAACTTCAAGACAACAAACTGTAAAATACAGAGCTGAGGATAAGAAGAATTTGTGACACACTTTAAAAACAACCACAAAGATCTAATATACCTGTGAACCAATAGCTGGAAAAGTAACTCCTTGCTCCTTAAGATTTTTTATCATAGCAGATATTAAACTAAGCTGTGGGTCATTCTTGAATTCATCAGTCCATTCCACCATAAGGGCTTTCAGCTTTTCACAAACTTTTGGATGACCCTGCATGGACAACAGAAACTAGTTAAGTAATGTAGAAATACGATTTTAGTTGCAAGAAATTTCATGTTACTGTCAATATAAAATATACAGATACTTTGTTTTGTAGTCAAGGTTAGCATTCAATCTTTATTAGAAACTGAGAATAGTACATCAGCATTGTGTTTGTACCAGTACAGTATGTGCTAGGCCCAAAACAAAGTAAAATAAAGTAATACAGAAGCCCTGTATTATCTTCATTTCACCACATTTGTATTTAGCGTTGCACTGCTGTTATTTAAAGTGAAAATAAAGTAGTTTATTTACAAATTAACACACCACACCTCCCCCAAACAGAATACCTCAGTTAAATAGTATGAAGTGGCATTCAGGAAGTTCTGAGAACCACAGTCTTTACAATTATCTTCTCTCCTTCCCCCCAACCCTTTCCAGTCCTCCGAAAGTACATTCCATTCCACTTTCAGATTACTCCAATTCTCTATCTGGTTTCACACATAGATGAAATGTATTTATCAATGCAATACATTACCTTATTTAACACATTGCTTACTTCACTGGCAAAATCTCTTGAACAGACTTCTAAATGAAAGATTTTGCCACAGTTTGATACACATGCTCCTAGAAGCTAAAGAAAAAAAGATTAAAACTCAGAGATTTTTTTGCAATATAACTTCTCGAGAAGAAAAATCGCTACATTAAAAAGAACCTACTGTTAACGCTTGCATAGCGACGTGGGGATCTTTATGGTTCACTCTCTTCATAATAGAGCGGAGGCAGTCTTTAGGCCTAAAAAACAGAAGACAGAATTAAAAATATGTAATGGAATGAACATTTCCTGTTGCACTCATGACAATGCTGACAACATCAACAGACAGCAAGATCTCCTGAAAATCATGGGTAAATTATTTAGTAGCTTATAAGTGCAACATTTTAAAAATAAATTAACACCATAAACTGATGTAGACATTTCTATCTGTAGGATTTGTAGCTCTTAATTATCAAAACCTCTCAGTAATTTATATTACCTTTTGTACTTAAAGAGAATTACTGTAAATACTCCAGAAATGCATAAAATCCCTTGCAATTATAGAACTGGAATTCTCTATAGTCCATGCGCCTACTCCTCTATATTTCACCTATATATATGTAAGAATATTGCCTTACATACTGATTTACCAACACTATTTTTCTACTTTTATTTTGAATGACCACTGCTATGTTCCTCAGAGCCTCTTTTAATCTACAGAATAACATTTATAAAGACATGTAAGAACTAATAATTTCTAAAAAAACCTATGAGACAATCTACATCAAAGTTTCAAACAATTAAATACAAAATTCAAGTCTTGCCTGCGTTGTGGTAGATAGAAATAACATGAAAAGCAACTTCAACAAAGAATTTGAAAGGGAATTTCGGAAAGTTTAGCGTATTAAAATCTGTGTGACTTTCCGTTACTTTGTTCTGTCTATAAAAGTAGTGGAAAGCTGAGCAAAGCTGAGGTAGGAATTATCATGGGCATAAAATCATTACCTGTTGAATAGCCCTGAAAAGACAACCCTGGAAGAGGGTAAGTAGAGAAAGAGGATAAGAAAACATAAATCTAAACTAAGATTTTACGCACTTACGGGGTTTACACATTTATAGCATGGTTGTCTTTGGGAGCAAAAGTATTTTTCTACTGAACTGGAATCCAAAAACTAACATGAAACTCAGGTATAAGTTACACCACTGCTTGGCTATACTATATTTGGCAGTGTCTACATTTTACAGAAATGTCCACCTCATATTTAGTGGTACTAATTATAGAAAGTGCTGTCACACAGCACAACTAAATATCATTCAGTGTATACCTTCATATAACCAATAATTACAAATGACGGCTTTAAGGCAAGTAGTACCTTTTATCTATTAATTATCCAGGACTTCTCATATGTTCACTTTAATTGAGAAGAAATACTAAATTTCTAAATACTAAAGGCTAAAATTTTCAGAAAAAATTGCATCCTTTAACCATTAACTTATGAGTAGGATTAACAATGTGATATGAGTGCAAGTGCAAAAAAGCACTTGCCCATTGTTAAACCAGTATTTATAAAGGTAGGGTGCAGAATCGAGAGCTTAGTTCAGAGACAGGACCATCAGTGCAAGAGTTTTTTACAAAGGAATCAAAAGTCTTATTAAAAGTATATAAAAAAATAAGAAAGCCTCAAAGCCAAATGATCATCAGGACATCTCAAGTACAATCTACTTGTGTGTATATTTAACAGAAATTATCCATACTTATGTGTTAAATGTTTTTACATGCTTAAATTTTTAAAATAATTTTTTTGATCACATGTACATTAAAAAAATAATCCAGGTGTGCCAATCTTTAGTCACACAGAGTAAGGAAATGTAATCTAGATAGGATTGTAAATTCTTATTTTATTTCTAATTAATTCATCATACAATTCACTGTGTAAATTAACAAGAAGCACTATGCAGAAACCAGAGGGAAGCATACACCCTATGAATGTAGAATTCTATCCACTTATTAGGCTTCTCTCCAAATCATATACAAATATTGTGCCAAAGTTCCGCTCCAGTGATTCTATGATCAGAATTTCAGAGGCACCACAATGAGTAGTAATAACAAATAAGTAGGGTGAAAATATGGCAAGATACAATGAAAGCTGTGTATCACATATGGCATCAAATACCAATATATCCAGAAAATATTCACAATAAATTTCAGTTTTAGTTTTAGAAAGTAAAAAAAAATCTGATTGAACTTTATTTAACAAATGCACAATCAGCAGCATTTGTAATCTAAAATACTACTCTGCACAAAACATTTCAGATACGTTGAGGAATTTATTGCTCATTTACAGTCTAAGGTAACTCCGTGGGACTCAGTTATCCTCCTTGCTCTCTCAGAAACAGGCTGATCATAAAGCTTCCTGGTCAGCCTGCTAGACATACCCTGCAATGACAACATAAATGCTACCAAGATTGCGTAATCTGAGGGGAAAAAAATAGACGACACATGGGAAAAATATCAAGTAAGCAATTTTGCTGCTCTCTCTTGCATGAACAGGCACAAAAACAACCAAAGAAGAAACAGCTAACCAGAACACTGACTTGCTGAGGCAGTGATTAGTCCTTAAGGAATCAGGACAAAGTTAGGCAAGCAGCAATATGGACAAACCATTTCTCAATGACAATTTTCCAATACCACCCCCAAAAGAGAGTGCTGCAATGAACATTTCTATTTTCTCAACCATTGGTGTACTCTCTCAGCCACTGACTTCATTCTTTCAGCCATCATTTTTTTTATCAAGTAACTTTGCTGGAGAAAAGCTGAAGTTGTGATAGTTTCAATGCAGACTGATATGTCTCATGAAATAAACAGTACAACTATTTCAAAGCCAAATGCAAACACAATTAGATTTAGGAACTGGCTAGCACTGAAATGACAGAGGAAAGGGGGCATCTTTGGTAAAATATACCACACCTGTCTTTAATTTTTCCTTTTATTCTGTTTAATGAACCATTCAAATTTTATAATGTTATTTTATTCTGAGATGATAAACTACAGATTTACTTTTGTAAGAATTTTCATTGCAGAAAAGCAACACTATGCAAAAATCTATACTTTCCTGTAGTCAGGTTTAAAATGCCAGTCAAATATACAAACATAGAATGTCCTGAGTTGGAAAGGACGAACAAAGATCATCAAAGTCCAGCTTGTAGCCCTGCACAGGACAGCCCCAAGAATCACACCATGTGATTAAAGTTTTTAAAATAAACAAGTTTTCAAGAATGCTGTACAAAAACGGGGACAAAAAAGATTGCCTCTAACAGTAAAACATTTGTTTTAATCATGTTTCCATGTTGAAAAGGCAACTTGCTCACTGAGCTAATACTAGCATAAAACAGGATGCAAACAATGGGATGTGCAACTGCTGAGCTGTATGAGTTCCTAAGACAAATTCAGAAATTAAAAAATGTGTTGTCTTATCATTCGACAAATTTTTAGATCATCTTAAGAACTAATGTGCAAAACATACAGAAAGTATTAAGTTAATTCTATACTACATAGAGCAGTATTTCATATATGCTACTGTAAACAAGTCATATTGTTTAAAATATTGACATATTTTCTGTCTTTCCTGTGCTTTCTGTAAAAATTCTAATAACAACTCTGTTTTTTGTGAATTTCAAAATTAGAGAAAGTAGTCAAAGAGAGGGATTCAGTGCAATTCTAACTTGCTAAAAATCTGTCTTAGTGGTTTGGATTAAAGGAAGCAAGATAACATTTTCGGCAATTTGTGATTCTCAGTATGGAAAGTACTACAAAAAAAAAAAAAGTAGCAATTTTGTTATGGAACTGTAACTAATTTATCTTAAGAGAAAATGCAGTACCTTTGTAGCATAACAACTAATCTGGATACAAACAAGTTGGCAGACAATGTGCTATACCAAAAGTGCTACTTAAGGAGTAAGTATTCTTCTAGGCTAGTATTCTGTGGCTTCAGGTGTAAGACAATCCACATCCAGAATGCTGCAGACATGCGATGGAGCTTACTGATTGGTATAAAGAAAATCCATTAAGCAGAGATTTTGTAATCTAAACTTCTGCCAAGAACAGTAACAGACAGCTTGCACTGGAGGAGAATTGGTTAAAAGATTAAAGCCAATCCCAGTTAAGAAGACTACCATCCTTGTCAGAGGAACTTAAACTGCAGGAGAATTTCAAACAGCTAAGCACATCTCATTTAAATTTCTTAATGGGAAACATTGTTTTGCTTCACCTTGCTACTGCGTGACTTAATCCATCAAAAACAAGGAAAACCCGCTATCAGCAGGTTTTAACAGAATCTGAATTTAAGCAACAAGTCAGCCGGCAGCCTATTAAAAGCAGGATAAATGTTACAAAGGTTAAAGTCCACTTTTCTTTTAAAAAACTGCTTTATTATGAAAAAGATTAAAATACAAACAAAAAAAAGAAAAATACCAAAACCAACACAAAAACCTCACAAATCCTCACAGGAATTTAGCTGCATGTTACCAGAAGATCTCTAGCTTTGTCTGTACTGCTGTCTCTTGCAGATACACACATTCGAGCACTGTTCAGGCTATGTTGCTGTGAGACTAAATTTCATCTGTGCAAAGGCTTTCAGTGATTAAACAGAATACTGAAACATTCAATAATATAGTTGCTGTTACAGGCTCAGCACCAACATGACCAAGGAAGAGAAATGCAGTTTTACAAACAAAGACTAATATGAAACATTATTAAGAACTTGCCAGCTGTTAGCTACAGTTATACACAACAACACAGAAGTCTCAATGTGCCGTGCTATTTTTAAGTGCTCCTCTAGACACCATTTCTAATCCCAAGGAATAAGCTTATTTGCAAACCTGTGCTTTGGAACAAAAGTCCCAGGTGGGACTTTGCTGTCTGGCATCTCATACTGTTCCTGGAAGTTTTATAAGGCAATCCACAAGTCATTCTCAGAGAAGCCTTTCACAGCATCAAAGGCAGAACTCTCTTCTTGAGTCTGTTCCTTACCTGAATTGTTACAGGGAATTAATTTAAAGGTGTATTTAAAACACTTCCAAAGCCTAAAACTACACTGACTGAAAGCACTATAAATACACTGAAATTATGTCTTTAAACACTATTTTTTAGTTGCTAGCTCAAATTATACTTTGTCTTTTCTTGTCCAAAAAGTAAGTTCAAGCATAAATTCTAGGAAAGAGCTCAGTAATCAATAATAGAAAAATTAGCAGCCCATATTAAGACGTGTTTAATTTCATATCACATCTTCAAAATGCACATTCATCAAAGCCTTGAAGGCAGAGAATAGCTTCTGAAAACAAGGGGAAGAAGCATAAAGCCTCATAGTTTTCTGTGAGAAAGACACTGGTGGTCTGATGGCAAGAACCATGGAGGGCAGCAGATACTTTATACCTTGGGTTTAGCCAAGTTTTGACATACAGCTGAAGCTCTTATAGTCTCCTTATCACACAATTGCTGAAATACAGGCTGGGTAAAAGGATGATAAGGCAGGTGGAAAACTGGCCTCCTAAGCTCAAAGAATTGTCACCTGTAGAGCAAATTCCAGTTAGCAGTATCTAGTGGGATACTTCAGGGATTTTTATTGGGACCAACACTGCTCTACGCAACTTACTGACCAGAGCAAGTTGAAGGAAAACAATCAATACACTGGAGGGCATGGCTAATATTCAGAAGGACCTGATAGGCTGGAAAAATGGGCAGACTGTAACTTCATCAAGTTCAACAAGAACAAGGGTAAGGAATTGTCTTTTGAATGTGGCCAGGAGCTGACCACATGAAAAGCAGGAAAGGATCTGCAGGTCCTATTGGGTGAGAGGTATCAGCAGTGCAGCCTGGCAGCAAAGGCAACCAACCACATCCTGGCTCAAAGAAGTAGTCAGCACAATGAACAGAGTCAGGAAAGTGACTCTTCACCTCCATTCTGCACTTGTAAGATTGCATCTGGAGCACTTGGTCTAGTTTGGGGCTCCCCAGTGCAAGAAGGCCATTTACACCCTGCCTTAAGTCCAATGGATGGCTGCCAGGATGGGTCAGGAAGGCTCACATACAAGGAAAGATGGGAGAGGTCCTTACAGCTTTGAGAAGAGCAGACAAAAAGTGGCCTTACTGCTTTCTACAGCCAATTAATCACACAATACACAGAAGATGCAGCCAGACTCTTTCGTAGAGCTGCACAGTCACAGGACAAGATGCAACAGACAAATTGGAGCAGGGAAAATTGTAATCGGATTGCAGGATTAATTTTTTATTTACTTACTAAGTAAGTAGAAGTAGTTAAATACTGAAACATGTTGCCCACAGAAGTTGTGGAACCTTTGACCTTGGAGGCATTCAAGACTCGACACGGCCCTGAGCAACTTGATCTAATTAGACCTGTTTGAAGCTGGGGGGTTGGACTAGATGACCTCCAGAGGTCACTTCCAACTTAGATTATGATTCTGAAAGAAAAATGCTTCATGAAGCCTTCTGGGTTTACAGTGATACTTCTAAAACATATCAGTTTATTTATTCTATTACACTGGCAAAGAGCTGCTGTACACAAGTCCTAATTTGAACAGATCAGCCAGTAACTCCAAAGGAAGTACTGCAAAATATTTCAGCAGAAACCCCATATGCTTTCCTTTTACTTGTAATCAATTTAAGTTAAATTCAGCTGTTGCAGAATTTTATAAAAGATAACAAAACTTTCATTCCTCTCATCTGGGTATGAGACTGAAATAACAGAAATTAAGAAGTTTGGGGAGGAAATTCCCAAAGTCACTTACCCTGTGCGCGACTGTCCAACTTTATCACAGATGTCTAAGATGAGGCCCCAGTCCTCTGCAGTGTTCATCTCACTGGTTGCTTTCTCTGATAAATAAAGTATAAGTAAATCAAAATACAAATTAAAAAAAATAATTACCAACAAAGATGTTGAAATATTACCTCTTTGAATATTGCTAAATGTATGACAAATCCCTATATTTAATAAAATTCATATATTAGCAATGTTACATCTAATTATTTTTAATTTTCTAATGTTCACTTGTGACCATGAATTTTAATGAGCAAACATACTTTGAGGTTGTTTTCTCACATAATAAAGATGCACCCAGAACACGACACAGGTAGTACAGCTACCAACAGATTATTTTTTCCATTTGAAACTATAAAGTTTAATAATATATGATCATTGAAAGCATTAGTTCACTGTTTGCAGAGTCAGATACAACCAAATTTATCACCTTCTCAGACACTAAACTGCTGTGTCTTGCATTTCCTTTCTATGTATTACATCTCAACAAGGACAATTTAAAAAGTCATCATAATCACTAAATTTTTATCTTCCCATTCTTATTTCTGCTTTGGATGATATATTTCACTCTTTCTTTTCAGCTATAAAGACTGCTAAACGAAAGTTAATCTCAAAGAAACCATTGAGACTCTTTCTTCCAAATTTTTTAACAGGACAAAAGTCCCTGGTGAAAACTAAAGAAATAGAGAGAGGAGGTGCAGAAGGAATACATTCAATGTCAGAAGAAAAAATAGACTCCCTCCCTATTTCTGCCCCAGAAAAGCTTATTTACACTAAGAATAACAATAAATAAAACCATTAAAAGAAACTGAGCCTTACACTGCAGCTCAGTAGAAGATTGTCTAAATACTTATAGATCACATCAGGACTGAAGAGCATAAGGGGATGCACAAGCATTTTCCATTAGTAATTCAACAGAAGGAGAATGGGCACAGAATAATACACGTTTTTTTTTCCCATCCCTCCTTCATCTAATGTCCACATCTTAATCTGCAAAACACAAAATATGCCGCTGGATGTTCTCTCAGATAAAGTAAAATGACACTGCCTCTTCTCTCTAAACCCTGTCAGAAAACTTGTTTGATTACAACAAGCAGTCATAATCAACAGAAATACCAAAAATTATGGATAGACACCATGCACCATCTAGCACTAAGATATACCAGCTGATCAACCAACCACTTTATTTTCCTTTCAGTTTGCTCTTGTTCCAAATCACGCTTATGACTAACAGTCATAGAAATTTGTGATTTACAGGTAAGACACTTGAACTTCATGCCTTGCATAGAGCCATCACAGGCCAAGGCAGTCTCCTGAAATCACAGTCTATGTGCACAGCAGCTGTTCTGCCAGCAAAGTCAGCCTCAACTCTGCGGCACCACAACTGCTTTTTTTGAAACACAGAGCTCAAGTTGCCTACAGTGCATTCACCAAACTGAAAACGGCTAATAAGCACAGTCCAGAGACACAAAAAACAGACCACATGGAGGCAGTTTCCTTCCAGGACTCCACTGCTGCCAGCTCTACAGAAGTTGGACCAGCTCCAGTCAAAGTGCCTGCACAGTGCTCTCCAAAGCCTTAAGTTCCCACCAGGCTCTGCGCTCACCCGTGGAGCCTTGCAAACCCAGACTCATGCCTAATGCTGCACGTCAGTTAGCACGTCCTTCAGCAGAGAGATGAGCAATCCAATGGAACTGAAACCTTGGTCTTTTCCATTGTTCTACATAACAGACAGTTGTCTGTATTTTTGACAACAATCGATCCTTCTTTCCTCACAATGTCAACAAAGGCATGGGCAATCAGTTATGTCCTCTACAAACCAAGGACTAAACTAATGTGCGCTTTATGTTTTAATATAACAGCAAACCGTGCTTTATGCTAATTTAAATACTCTGGCTAAAGCTATAAGATAGTGACTGATGAAACCCCTGATCCATATTAACCACACCAATTACAGCCTTTATTTTAATTCTCAATGAGAACATTTAGCAAATTTATCCATGAGTACAATTACAAGTTTTCTACCACGGCCACATTCCTTCTTGGCAGTTGAAGTTAGTCCTATATAAAAACTACCATTTACTTGCAACGCCTTCCCCCTTGCTAGACAGGGTATTTCCTCCTTCAATAAACACTAGATAGTTTCTTACTACATTTCAGCCCGAAACCAAGTTTCACTGTATACTTTCAATCGTCTGCAGTAAAAATCACCCAATAATTCCTTTGGATAATAAAATTAATGGTAATCCATGAAAAAAAAAATCCCTCTAGAGTTGTACTTAAATTCTTTCTCAAACAAGGGCAGTTAAAAGTTAAGAGCATACTGAGAATGTTAGCAGCACACTGTCTGAGCTGACTGTCCACAGAAAAGGCCACTATCTCTGCCAGAGCATTAGCAAATGACTATCACCTTTCACCAGTCTGGGAACAGGAGCAACAAAGGTGCTTTGACAAAATTCCTATGTTGCATCCATGTTTTGTATACAAAACTATTACTTAAATCCACTGAAGTTAAATTACTTACACTATTATCACTTAAAATCCAAGAATACTCTCTCTTTTTACATGAGGCACACATTAACAGGCAAAATAAGAACTTCATGTGCATTCAGTAGTTGCCTACCCTGCCTAGCAGCTGGCACCCTCCCAGCCTTTAGGTACAGTTGACATGTCACTGGCAGACTATCATAGTACGAAACGGACTCTTACAGGGAAGGAAAAACAGGCATTTGAGTTTAAAGTCTTAATACAGGTTAGCACAGCACATAGAAGATAACTTAAAGAAGAAAGGTTCTACATCTTCCATCCCTGATCAAAATTAATTCAACCATAACAATATTAATGTTTAGTTCAGACCCTATCCCTCCACCTCATCATTGCTTCAAAATCTTACTCAATTTAGTGAATGCCAAGCCAGGATCAGGTAACAGTTCAAACTTTACAAAAATAATTTTAAAAGACAGCACTGGCTCCTTCATGAAATCAGCATGCTTCAAAACTTATCAATACTATGCCAAACACAAAGGAAGAAGGACTACATCACAGCTCTCTTCCATGAAGCTGCACCAATCAAATTCAAGGTATAAGTTTCTGAGCACAAGAAAAGCTGACAAATAAATACGGTCATTTTAACTAGTGCAAGACTGTACAATCTTATGTTGCGTCACGTTAATTTGTAGTAATTAAAAGTTATTACTAATCCTAATTACTCTTAATAGTATTTAGTAAAATAGTAGTTTTACATTTTTTAAACTGGTTTTTTTCCTCGAGGTTTTTTTCATTAAACGTCTTCATCTCTCACTGATGCCTAAAACAGGCTACCTGAAACAGAGGCCAAGACAGATTAGAGTATAAGAAGAGGACAAACTTATTCAAAGCCTTCAAGGTACATTTGGGCAAGCAAAGTCCCCCTCAAAGGGACTACACCCAAAATGGACACTGGGCCACAAGCTCTTCACCTTTTATAAGTTCTGTCCTATTAGCATATTGGTCCCTAATTCTCCAATCACACCTTCAGGCAATGATGGTGACCAACCCAGGCCTGCTCCCCCTTTTCCACCCTTGTTTACATATTTTTGGGCCCTAGGACAATGAATGTGTCCTTGAATCAGCGAGCTTCGTTTTGGCTAAAGGTGCTAAGAACAGAGGTTTTTAGCATTTTGTAAGAAGCACAGAACTACACCAAGTTACAGGTACATGAAGAGTAAAAAAACCAGAAATTATTAAGGCATCATTACCTTTACTTTTTTAGGAGTCATTTAATATTATTTTCTTACCAGTAATTCCATGAAGACAGACACACAAAGTGGTAAGTACCACAATTTTAGAGGAAAACAATATTTGGATCTATGAGTTCTTTGGTCAAACACAACAATGATCTGGCACAATATAATAATACCTGTCTAATTTACTTCAACAATTTATTTAATTACTACAACAAAAGAAAAAGAGACAAAACCAATACATCCCATTTTTCAGCCACTTTGCAAGGCACAGAGCATGGGATCACTAGGCCTCTCCTTTTATACTTCTGTTTTCAGAACACTAACTATACTGGGCCAGACCAATTCCATCCTGCCCAACATTCAGTCTCTAATACATACATTATACTTTAAGCAGATGACTAGGAAAATATATAAGAGAATAAGGTACACATTAGTTGTACTTCCCTACCAACACACCTTTTAGTGACCAACAATTTGTAGCTTCGTAACTTCTGAGTCAGAAATGGTGCTCCAACCACACAAGCATTGTCATAAATCACACACAGAACAAATAAAGGATTGTGAAGCAAAATGCATATCCTATGACAGAAATCTCAGCTGTGTTTGTATCTTCAAAGTTTCTCAGTAAGTTGTAGAACATAATGTCCTTCAAATAAAACACCTAGATGCTGAAATCATCCTTCCAAGTGTATATTCTATCTTTTTTCAAGTAAACCTCTGAATAAATTTATACAAAACTGAATAGCACCTGGCTTCTAAAGAAAACACCATTCCTCATTACAAATGCCATAGACTCTCACTGAAATACTGTACCTAAAACCCAGAAGACAGCATTACACCTGTTGAATGAGAAGCCAGGCCAAGAAGGCCTAAATATATGAGTTTGATTACTTATATTTTGGTTGTAGCATAAGTACACAGGCTCTTGCATGGACTCCTTTGGGATACCTAAATCAACCTGCCTCTCCTTGTGTTGCAAAGGTCATTAACTGCGTAGAGACCCCATTTCCCTATAATTTACACAAACCTGAACACTTGGAGAATTGATAAAATTCAGTTTGCTCCTCCAGTTTTGTGCATTATTTATATATTATAAGCAAATCAAAAATATTTGCACTGTGATTCCATTTGAAGTTCCCTAATACATACAAAATATCACTGCAGTTGATCATTTTAGGACAGAAGAAAAAAAACCCTTTTCTCAGAAGAAAATAAAAATTCCTAAAATTCATACCTGTCCTGAAAGAAATTTATCATCAGATTTACAAAGTTCTATTAAACAGAAGAAAAGTAGTGCATGCTGAAAAAATCCATTGCCAGATTTAGTGGTTGATGCTTTAGGTGCTGGTAATAGGAACATAAATATTGCTGCAGGTTTTCCATGGAAATATGTGCTAGTCACTTGATTCCTCTGCCTTGGTTCTGCATCTTAACAATAGCATTTTACTGCCTTATTAGAAATTTTCAACTGTTCAGATACTGCAGTGAACCAACCGCATGATGCATTTCTTAGAGCAGAAAACTTAGTGACTAGCTATTGCTAGTCCCTCATTTTCAGAGGGAGGTCTTGGCAGGTTGAGCTTTCCAAGCTTTAGATTTCACCAAAGTTTATTTCGAAAAAAACAGTCTTAGAACTGAGCTATTTTTATGTTTCTTCAGCAACAAAGTCTCAAAGATGTTAAAACTAGCAGAATTTCAAGAAATAACAAATATAGATCAAAACACCCTCAAATCCAACACTTAAAATGTACATGTTTTGAAGCAGTTAAAACAATATCAGTAAAAACTGTCAGAAAATTCTACCAAACTGTTTTTAACCATCCTACTTATTATTTGCTCTTATTCTATTCATGGAGGTAGTATTATTTTCACAGCTGGACATTGCTAAAATGAAATACTTAAGTTGTAACTTCAAAGAAAAGAATGGCTAAAGAAAGACTTCAACTCACAGACTCATATTACAGTTTCTAGCAGAATGAAAAAAATTCTCAAAAATCTGTTGTCATTGTTAATGCCACAGAATTAAAAAAAAACAACACTCCCCTCAGCCTTCTCTCCTCCTCTTCCATTCAAAGTTTTGTTTTCTTCACAAGGCAAAACAAATAATTTCCCCTTCTCTATAAAAACACAAATACTAAAATTCCAAAGTAATATAGTTTAAATAGTCCTTAAATACTGAAATTGACTGCAAACTTTTCTTTCTTTTTGCTGGCACTTGCTGAGAAATTCGGATTACATACCATTCCACACCACTGAAGTCAAATTCAATTATATTTTGTTCTTTTTGTTTGTCAAATAAAATGAACAAATACATTTGTTGGCCCACTCTATAAAAGCCACTACTCGAAGATTAACCACTTTGCACTTCACTAACATGCCCAGAACTTCACAAGAAGAATATGTCCAACCAGATTCCATTTAGAAAAGATTGAAAACAACCTCTAAAAGGCAATGACACCATAGAGAGAAACTAGAACTCCATGCACCATTAACTTTGGTAAAGCTATTAACCAACTTCTGCAGTTTAACTGTATCCCCATTTGCAGGGTTCCCAGGTCCTTATGGGAGCAATTGCAGAAGGTGTCCTATGAAAGCACTGCAGCTGATCCAAGGCAAAGTAAGCAGCAGTGACTGAGGCCACCTCAACTCATTTCTTCAGAAGACTGTGTAGGATCTCACTGTGCATGAAGCAGCCCAGCCAAAATGAACATCGCTCAGCTGAATGAAGTGAGCAGAATGAAGGCAAAAGAATTCATGACCTGGTTAGAAAAGGCTGAAATCATAAGATAAGCTGAGCAAAAATAATTTAGATGTTGAGATGTCTCATGCTAACCCAAACAAATCCATAGAACTCAAACTACCTTTCACCCAGAAATATTACAACACAACAGGAAGGTGAGCACATTAGAGATACACACAAAGGATGAACAGTCCATAAACAAGGTGTATCACAGGCACGTCATACTAACAAATGGGGCCAGGATATATTTGCAGAGCCCCACAAGCCAAGCAACACTAGAAGCATTTCAGAAGGAAGATCAGCAAGAAACTTAACTTTTCACATCAGGTATGCAGTGTTATTTTTATCAGCTAGAGGAACAGATTTTACATGTTGGAGATCTACTTTGATTCTTCTGAATTTTGATATTATAATGCACACTGTCACAGCTGAAATGAGGAGAAGGGCTTAAAGTGACAGTTCTTCCCTGGGAGGAAAGAAAGAAAATTACCTGAAAAGTACAATCTTTGACTATAGAAAATACCATGTTGGCTTCAAAGTGCCCAGCTGAACTCAAAAGTCTGGTAATTGATAGTGAAAAAGATTTTTTTTTTTGTTGGCTGATATATCGAAGGTGTATTCCACTCAGTCTTATCCAGTCAGCATTGCCATTTTTCACTGAGAACATAACACCAAAGGTATCTTTAACTAATAAGTTATTGTTTTTCATAAACATTCATAAATAACTGAAAAATGGGGTGGCTATAGCTCCTTTCCTACACATTTTCTACTCAGTCTCCCTGTTAGCTCACAGTTAACGTTGTTTATAAAACAATGCTGAGAAAAAAAGTAGGCCATCTAAGGCAAAAAAGTGCCAGTCTCATGACAAGCTGAACCAATCACTGGAATTCATCTTCCCTTGAAGCCGATGTTAACTCACAGTCTGCAGTCTCCATAATGATCTGGGGTCAAGAAACTCATCAGTGACAATTTTCCCTTCTTTTTGGCAAACCTGGCCTAACACAGAAAGTCCAGCTCACAGAGACATGTAATTGGATGTTTTGAAGATGTTGACTAACCAAGGGGATGAATATAAAGAACGAGTTTATATAGCAAGAGGATTTTATTTCAGGAAATTGCATCATGGGAATCACGGTCAAACCACGTCTTACATTCTAATAGCATCAAACAATAGACTGATGATCTGTAATTCAAGCATGTAATTAAATATCTGAAGAGTCGGTAGCATAAAATTATCAACAACTGCTATAGTTAATAAAACACGGGGAAAATGATTTCAAGTCACATCAAGTTCTACTACCTTACTACACTACCTGCTTAATTTCCTATTACTGTAAATAGTAAGCCTGAATTTCTTCCCACTCCCGTGCTGCCTCGAACCATCACAGTAAGAACTAGAGTACCAACCAAAGCAAACACCTTCGTCCTTTACTGTGTGTAAGAAAACAAAAAGTCCAAAACTCCCCGTGTTTTTTAAACACCTCCTCTTAATATCATGTGTGATTTTTATGACAACTTATACCAGAACCTGAGTTACAGATTTTGAGATAGTATCTAAAAGACGCTTGAGAACTGTTTCAGCAGTAAGTTCTTCATCAAACCTAGCCTAAGCACTGCTACATTACTAATTAGCCTGTCATGACAGATTAGTAGACAGCCTTTTGGTTCTTAAAGCACATTTCACCATTATTTTACCCAAGTCAAACTTACAGATAAATCTGCATTTCTCAGGAACTCCCTGGGAATAATTTTATGATTAAGATTGAGAAACATGGCAGAAACAGACAACCCATGAACCTAAAAAGAACACTTTTAATTCTAACCCTTTAAATGGAGGATTAGAGTTTCTTAATTATAACATCAACAGGCCCAGTGTTTGATGATTTTTTTTCTTTTTTTTAATTTCCATTATTATGCTCCTTACTTGGGCACACCATCAAAGGTTACCTGACTTGATTGTGAAAACTTGTGTCACCGTTGATTAGCATTCCTTCCTGTTGAAATATTCCTAAATATGGTAAAAAGAAACTTATATTCCTAAATATGGTAAAAAGAAACTTCAGAAAATGAAAAGTATTTGGGCTTCATCCAGAGATTCGGACTCTTGAGGATGACAAGGGTTAACCTCCTCAAATCTCCTGGCATTCTTTAATTTAATAGCAGTCTTGAACAACATTCTTTTGCCAACTACACCTAAAAAAACAGGTGCACCCCTCAAAATCTCTGTACCAAGATGACACTAAATGGTAAACTATTAGATATGACCAGGTTCCACTGCAGCAGCATGCTAACAGGACTAGCCAAACGCTGCTAACTGGCCAGACAAACTGACAAATTTGTCCTGAACGTAAGACATGCTCCTCAAAACAATGGAGAACTATTTAGTTCCACATATGTTGTCTGCAATCCATCATCCTAAATGGTTCCAAAATAATTTCCAACTACTCCACAGTATTGGTCAGCTGTTCAGTAGACAAGAATGCACAGCTATCGCAGAAATACTATCAACTAACACCAATGTCCAAATTCATATGAAATTAAGAATAGCTGCTGACTGCCTTTCTGCTTCAGGAACCTGATTTTCAAAAGAAAACTTTCTTGCTGGGTAAGAACAAAAGCAGAGCACTCAACTTTCACTCTGAGAAAATAAATAGAAACCAGCACTACGGCTTGACAACTTTTGGAAGTTTCCTGAGAATATGAGATCTTACTCTACAGCTGATGCTATCTTACGAAGCCTGCCAAAAAATTCATCCAGATAATAGCACATTCCCAGGGGGCCTCAGAGAAGAAGAGCCCAGGGACGCTTTCCGGGAGACTTCATCATTCCCATCTCCCTGGCAAAAATCCAGTTAAGTGATGGATAAAGGCAGCAGGCTCCTGAAAGTAGGCTGTCACCAGCTGAACAGCCTGCTGCTCCTTCAGTCTCCCTCAGGACACCATCAAAGGGGCCAAAAGAAAGAGGCTGTTTACCAGGGAAAATTAGCCCATTGCCCACTACCCGCCTTTCCAAGAACACTTAGGGACTGAGTAGCTATTTCTCTCTCCTCATAGAGTATACAGAATAACACTTTGAAAATTATTTACTGATAATCATATTAGACAAGCACAGTAGGTAAGGCATTGTCATCCTCTGCACCTAAAAAAGAGCAAATAGCCACTGAAGAACTTGCTGGGTGCTACTGCCCTGCATTGAGACTCACAGTGCTAAGGAGCACATTCACTGGACTGAGCTCAAGAGAGACCCATTCAAGCAGTCTGAGCTTCCCTGCCAGCCAAAGGCACTAGGAAGAAAAAAGTGAACACCTGCCAGAAACTGAGCCTATCACTTTTTAATCTTATTAGTTCAAATCATTCTCAAAGATAATATTACCAAGGTTTCAATCCTCTAATGGTCTATGGAAAACTGGCAAGCAATACAATCTCTTCCTCACTTTCAGCTGTCAAATTACACTAGAAGACAGCAGAACAACTAAGAAAAACTATTTACTACTTTCTAAAATAAGTCAGTCAAGTTTGCCACAAAGAAGGTCATTAACCGAAGCGCAGTCTTCAGCTTAAAAGTGTTAAAAGTTCAAAATGAGAAGACCAAGTTATGTCTTATTTTGATACAACAGACGAAGAATTTCTGATAACATACATATAGAATTTGTCTCAGTACTTTGTTTATGCACTAATACTTTCCCCTGAAAAGACAAACTTCAAACGGTTTTGACCTTCTCTTTCTTTGAAGAGCTGCAAGAATTAAATCGCAGCCCAAACGTGTAAAGTTTGATAAACACTAAGAAACAATGTATCTGTAGTTGAAAGTTACAGCAAGTATAAGGTTATTATGAAAGTGGTTTCAAGAGACTTATACAGTGTTACACTGCTGTAAGAAAATAATCTCGGGGAAGGGGGGTTACTTATCCACATATGAGAAAAAGTCCCTTTATATGATGTGATTCCCCAGACAAAGCTTTTATTACAGTAAAACAGATGTCAGCAGCAGGTCGAAACCAAACTATATTACACAATCTCAAATCAGACATACAAAACTAATTATTAACTGTCTATACGTTATTTTACCTTCAGTTTGGACACATCAGCTTAAAGCACAATTTTTGTCAAGTAAAAGCCAGACATTTCCTTCCATCTGGGCTGGCCTTGTAACAAGCAAGGTTGGGATGACACCTGATCTCAGCACGTCAAGTTTTACTTGAAAGGAAAAGAGAAAGCTCCCACAGGAATCCCCTTTAAAGCACTAAATACAAAACGCTTTGACGATTTTCTCATGCCTGTCTATAAAGCAACTGTAGATGGTGCTTTTTACTGTTCATCCTTTCAACAACACTCCAGCGCGGACCTTGCTCACTACTTGTTTTGCTGCGCCGCAGCGTTACTGGCGCTGAGCAGGCCAGCTCGTCCCCCTCGAGCATCCCCGCGCCCGCCGCCCGGCCGTGCGGCCAGCAGGGCCCGCAGGAGCCCCGCGCTGTCACCGGCCAGGCCGCAGCCCCCGCCGCCCCCACCGGGACGCGTCCCGGGCCCGCCCGGGCCGCTCAGNCGGCGGCGGCGAGAGAGAGCAGCCCTCGGCGGCGGCGGCGGCGGCGGCTCCTCCTCCCGCCCCGGGCAGCTCCGCCGCCACCTCCTCGCAGGGCCGGCGCCGCCTCCCGCGCAGCACGCCGGGAACCGGGGCTGGACTCGCCGCCGACGCTCGGCGTTCCGCCCCGCCACCCCGGGCCAGGCAGCTGAGGGCCGGCATGGCTACCCTAGGCGGAAGGTTGTATTATTTAGTTATGCGGAGCTCTTTCGTCCTCCCTACTTGGGAGGCACGGGTTTTGTACCCAGACATGTTTGCTTCCTGGAGAAGATTTTTGGAGCTTCCCAGCAGCCGTTGGGCTGACTGAATATTTTCATCGGTGATGCCATCGTGCTTGTGCCATGGGTAGCCTGATGGCAAAGTGAAGGCTGGTGGATATGTCGGCATTTCTCACGGCATAGCACGGGAGCCTGACTGCTTCTCCACGGTCACATCCCATGGAGATCAGTAGCTCTCGGTTGGTCACACGGCCTGGAATATCCCATGGCCTTTGGTCGCCTATCTGGCTCCTCCACTTTGTAAGAGTGTGTTCCTGGCTTCAGTGGGGTGTGTCCCACGTTAACAATATGACTCATAGGATAACACACGTTCTGCCTATTCCTGCTGTCACATAAAACTCTTAAGTCATTGTCCTTAAGGCCTTTTAGTACTTTTCGATCACTATGAACTAGTTGAGTTGTAAATTGAGTAAAACTGGGCTCATGTATACACTTGGGGGAAGAGTCAGACACAGAGTGATACGGTCACATCACAGCCATGCAAACAAGAAATAGAAAGGGTACTACTACTGTTTGCAGGGCAGAAATGCTAGATGCAATCAATAGCACTAACCATGCTCAATAATGAATGTGATTGCATGCATTAGGCAGAATTCTAACACATCAAATGAAAATTGCACACCAAGCCTCTTCCCACAGGGATTTACAGTCACTAGGCACTTTGTTATTTTACTAAGGTTTTTTTCCCAGATTTCTAGTTCTGCTTCTTTACTTATCCATAACAACTGTTTTCAGCACCTAATGCAGGTCAGCATTGATTTACTGCTTAGAGCTGACTACTTGTAAAGAATTGCATGTTTTCTTTGGATTCTGCCTCAGTTCCACAATATCTGCTAGATATTCTCAGAGGATGTTTTACCTCCTCTCCATTCATCATCCCCCATTATGTTCACAAAACATATATGATAGGCGTTCTCTGAGCCTGTTTCATGCTTTCCTTTTCCATCCCTTCTTTCTGATGGGTTTCAAAATGAATTGTAGGAATCTTTTTAAAACAAGCACAGCTTGTATGCAGTAGTCCCACAGGAAGAGCTAATACAAGATACATGGGGAACTGGGGTTTTAGACTGCCTTCTGCCTGAAAGCATTCTAACCCATCTTTACTTCCCAATACCCTACTCAACATTTTGTAAAAGAAAATCTATATTCAGGAAGCATCTTAAGGCTCTGTAATCATTGCTCATATTTTGATTGCGTAATGTTTTTTTTTACAGTTGGACACAGTGTGAAGTCCTTCCAAAACTCCATATTGTAGTGTATCTCCCTCTTTTCCCTGTCTCATGGCTCTGGCATTTTTCCGTGGCACAGCAATGGGTGGGTGGTGGTTAGATCACTCTCCCAGGAAGTGTGGGGTTTGCCCTCTCAGACACAAATGGCTATGGAAACCAGCTTTTCCACCTTATGTGTGACTAGTATAATGAATATGCTATTAGAAACAGGTGTGTTAATCTTGCTTTACTGGATGTAGTTCAAAATGTAGGTATTATTTTCTACTGCTGCCTAAGTTAGCTATCTAAAAGCAAGGAGACCAGTTCAAAGATACAGTCTCAAATTGCATCTAATTTTGGGGTATCTACAGCTGAAAGAGAATGTAGCAACACTGCACTCCCTGTGCCCACAACTATGTGCTGCCACCACATTTCTCTTATTAGATTTGGAATTTGATCCATTTCATTTGTAGCTGCACAATCAGCTGATCCAGCTGAAAACTACCTCACTGCAGAAAAGTTCCCTGTTGGATCATGTCATACCTCTGACTCACCTTGGAATTAGATCAGGCATGTGAAGAGGTGGGAAGGCACAGCTGGGGACAGTACTTCAGCAGACTGGGTCGGGAAAAACAGGCATGTCTAGGGGATAATTCATCTGTTCTATTTTGGACCTCATTCTTATGATGGCCTCTACAACAGTGACTCTATTGATTTCACAGATAAGCTTATCTGCCCAACAGTTCTCTGACTTAGGGCTTATCTCTAGACAGCCTTATAGCAAGTTTTAAGTAGGGTGTTTTTAAAAAAATGTGCTATTTTTGTCTGAAGTAAGCAATCTCATTTGACTGGTACAGACAGTTCTTCTTTCTTTGCACACTTCTCTTTTTGTATACTACTGGTTTTCAGGTACAGCTAAAAGAGATCATAGAACCATAGAATGGCTTGGGTTGGAATGGCCTTAGAGATAATCTAGTTCCAATCCCCCTGCCATGGGCAGGGACACTTTCCACCATACCAGGTTGCTCAGACCTCCGTTCAATCTGGCCTTGAAGACTGCCAGGTTTGGGGCATCCACAGCTTCTCTGGGCAACCTGTTCCAGAGCCTCACCACCCTCACAGTAAAGAATTTCTTCCTAATATCTCATTTAAATCTACTCTGTTTCAGATTAAAGCCATTACCCCTTGTCTTATCACTGTGTCTTTACGATGTCCTAGTTAGAGAGTCCCTCTCCAGCTTTCTTGTAGGCCGCCTTCAGATACCAGAAGGCTGCAATGAGGTTTCCCCAGAGCCTCCTCTTCTCTAGGCTGCACAGCCCTGGCTCTCTCAGCCTGTCTCCACAGCAGAGCTGCTCCAGCCCTCTGATCATGTTCATGGCCTTCTCTGGACTCATTCCAGCAGGTCCACATCCTTCTTATGTTGGAGTGCACAGATATGAATTCGGTACTCCAGATGGAATCTCATAAAGGCTTGTATTCAGTTGATTTCCATTGTAACACATTTCCTGGATTTTAAGGATGTGTCATACTTCTCAAATTTGATTAAGTGTTTTATTTATGTTGTTTGTATAATTTATGACTTATTTTTAAAATTATAAGTAGAGTTTATCCATATGAAGTTTAGTTCTGGATTCTGATGATATACAACCCTTCATTTCCCTATAGTCTTCTGTAGGAAAGGATACTTAGGAACAATAACTTGTAAATGACAATCTGCAAGGGAAGTTCTAATGGTCTTTACAATCACTCAATTGACACCCATCTGCACTAAACAAGCATTTCCTTAGAGGAAAGCAAATCCAGTGTGGCCATGGAGGTCCACTGCAGTTCCAGTTTACTGGGCTAGTATTTTACTTGTCACAAGTAATGGGCGCATTTATTCTAGCACATATTAGTTTTATAGCTGTTGCATTGCAAACATAAGGTG
This sequence comes from Grantiella picta, assembly GCA_013397955.1. Classification (NCBI taxonomy): domain Eukaryota; kingdom Metazoa; phylum Chordata; class Aves; order Passeriformes; family Meliphagidae; genus Grantiella; species Grantiella picta. The sequence continues at coordinate 1,458,356 of VZRM01003179.1, read as the reverse complement.
TATGATGCCAGGAAAAAGTTGGGCCAATACACTATTAGCAAGGAGACAGATTGGAAGAGCAATGATTGGCTCACAGATCAGTCCCACTGACCTTTATTTTAACTGTATTTTCATCATAGTCCACTGTGTACATTGCTTTTGGAACTGGAAGTTGTGAAGAAATGGTAATCAAAAGAAAAGCGAAAGGTACAGAGTAGAACAAGTGCCAGCAGTTCATTTAATCACAGCTTTTGTCTTTGACAGGGCAAGTACAAAATGTTTTGGATGGCATACAAGATGCTGTAATGCATAACAATACAATGATACAACTAAGACAAAATTTTTCCCAGTTACAGGGCATATGTAGATGTTTTAACTACTGGACCACAGTGATTTACTTCCCATTTATAATCTTATTGTACATGTCCTAATATTTTGCAAGTGTCCAAGTAGCATGGCTTACAGTATTCTTATCTATTTCATTAAATAGAGGGAATATATCATGTATCAATACAATAATTCTGGTGTCTGCTGTTATATAGGAAATCAGGCTAAAATTATTTGTCTTTTTTTACCTTAATATTTATGAACTATGCAAGTAGGATTATATGAAGCATATAACTGGAGTTCCTTCCGATCCATGTAATCTTAGAACTAGGCAAGGATTCTACTAATAAATTTTATAAAATAATTCACTTTGCCCTGACCACATTAAAAATTGCGATGTGCAACTTTCTAGTTAATATTTGCATGTAGATGCCAGAAACAAGGGTTTATATATTCCTCAATCTCTCTGAATTCAAAGCAGTACTTGCAAACCAACTCACATGAAGTAATATTTTATAAGTTTACACTGCAGTTTTGTTAAGTGATTTTGGATAACAAATTCATTGAAGTCAAACACAATAATGTGTTTATGCTTTTTGCCTTAGTAATCTTATAGTAATGTATTGTGATTACCTGAAAAAGGCAGGTAGTCTATAAGGTGCTGGCTGCTGGGATTTCTGGGTGCCTGGGCTTCCCTGGGGATGCTGGCCAGAGCATCACTCTGTGCCAGCTTCCCGACACTACCACAGGGAACCACTTGTCCTAGTGCTTTTTTTGGCACAAACACCTGTTCTCAGTGTGGCCAAACTGACTACACCCAATATGGTTACTTTTTCTTGCTGATAACTCAGACCAGTTTTCAACCAATGATGAGGTTAAAATTAATCTTTTTGTTCTCCACCATTCTGTGAAGAAGGAAATAGAAATACTTCCACTGACCATAAGGGGCCTCAGATTGGAACACTACTCACTTGATAAGGAGCCCTTTTTAACTCAAGTTATTGAAATAAAATTAACTAACAACCTTAGATTGTGTGTGCTCTGAAACTAATAATGGAAGCAATCTCCTCTATAGAGAGTGTAGTTCTCACACAAATAAGGTACCATTGAAATACACAGAAAATCAGAAGGAATTTTTAGTATTATTGAAGTGTGTTTTTTGAAACCCTGTGAAAAATTTGTCTGATATATCTTGGGCAAGGTAGCAAAGGTTCTTTATTTAAGAAGCATATTATTTTTATTGCATAATGTAGAAAAGGGGATTTAAGAACATATTTATGCTAGCAGTTAATTTCCAAGTGTGTTTTATTTTACTCATATGAACAGTACCATTGAAGTTAATGGTACTAATTTCACTTTTAAGCCCTTTATATGTATATATGTATGTATACACACAATTAGAATATTACAGTGGAGTGAGCCAGTCTGCAGTGCGCAAAAATACCAACTGCACAGATCACATCATATCTAAAATATCCCATAAAGAAAGTAACTGTTGTAAAGAGTTCAGATAGTCCATTATAGCAAAAAGTACACTGAGTTTTAATAAACTGAAAACGCAGATAAACCAAACTCAAATGAGCAGTCTAGTCATCTCCCTTTAACATGTGTTTGTTCTTCAGCATTGCAGTTTGCATTATGGTTTTGTTCCTGGAGAGGATTAAATAGAACAACACACAAGGACATTCCAGACTGGTACTTTTCAGAATATTAAATAAACCTGTTGGTTTCAGAATCAATAGTTTTCATACAAAAATTTCTACATGTTCACACCAGAATTTTTGTATTTTTATAACTGAAATAAAAAATTCCACTTCAGCCTGTGTTCATGACACATCTTTTTCTTTGCTGACTACTGAGCTGTACAGTCAGAGGCTTAACATGAATCATTTCTTTTGCAATGGCAGTGCAAAACTCCAACTGCTTCAGAAGTACCAAATATGAACAGATCTTCTAGTTCCTCCCACAAGACTTATGCAATTCATTCTACATTACGTCTTTTGAGAGCATCTTCTGTCAAACTCCTAGCATAGTAAATTAAATAACAGATCTACACACCTGTATGAATGTACAAAAAGACACATACTTAGTGTTGCTCAATTTAGACATAATTCTATTTACTTGCATTCATCCTTGAACACCTCACTGATTCCTACATACCATAAACCTAAAATAGTGTGCAAGTGCTATATATAAGTCTGCTGTCTAAACACATTGTTCTTGCAGAGTGTTGGGAACATTAACTGAAGACAGGGCAGAAGGGCAAGCAGAATTTAAGCCGTTAATTTTTTAACAAATTCTCCTTGTCAGGATTTTAAGTTACTCTCTAACATTTAACTAATCTGAAGTATAAAGGTAATTCTGCAGGGTTCATATGAAGTAGTTCTTGCAGCATTTAATAGTAGATAAACTTCCCCTGTGGTAGAGGAGGTGCTAAGTCATTATATTATTTTCAGAGCACTACAATTTTTCATTTCATGGAAGTGTGCCCATCTATTGAATAGATATATTTTGTAACAAAACCCCCAAAACAGTGTAGAACATTTCATTAGAAAATAATCTCATAGAAGCTTCACTTTGTATTTATGGAAATACATTGGAAGTAAAAACCATTCAGCTTTATAAGGTTTTGAATATTTATGTGTGCAATAAGCATCTAGAAGTAAAATATGTATCAATAGTATCAATCATGAAAAAGACCAGGAAAACCACTCATTTTTGTAATAACAGTACAGCAGTGTTGATGATTTGGAGCTACAGTGAATAAAGGTAAACTGCCATTGAATGTTGAGAATGAATATGAAACACAGTGGTGCTGTCATCTACTTACAATACAAAAGACCTTGATCTGACTGTCTTGAAAATTATTGGGAAAGTTGATTTGTACTTGAATAACAGCAAAGTTCACCTCAACTGATAAGCCAGTCATAATTGATTTTAAAAGCTGATTTAGATATTGCAATTAATATATAAGCCTGTTCACTTCCATTAAACAAATTTCTTTATGTAAATGAAATCTGTCTTATGAATAATTTTGAGGTTTTTTTCTGGGGTCAAAAGGTGCTAGCCAAAGTTGAAATATTAGATTAAATAATTTTGCTGCTGTAAAAGAACATTATTTCTAATTAAATAAAGGTACTGTACTTAATGCTTTGAAAATAGCTGGCACTTTATCAAATTTAAATAAAGGATTCAGAAAATACAGACTAGTAACCACAAATATATACATTGTAATTGGCAGAAATCACGGTTTAAAGAATAACAATAGGAAACCTATGAAAAAGCAATCACATTTCAACTAATTTATTGCAATTCCTGGAACATGTGATTATAAAAACAGATTTGAAAAAACAGGATTAACACAACAAACACATTTTGAAAATGCTGCTTCAAAAATGTCACACAGGAACTACCAAGCATATGAAGTAGCTACGGATTAAGGAATAAAATATATCCATGGATTAAAACATGGGAAATGGAAAAAAGGAGCAAGTTTATTACAGTAAAATCAGAGCAGTGGGGTGTATATGAAAGTTCTATAATGTGTTTTGTGCTTAATACATTAATAAATGGTTGGGAGACATAGCCAAATGTGGGATGCCAAAACTTGCAAACAGAACAAAATATTTAGTTTATTTAAATCCAAAAAAAGGTTATGGGGATATTCTCTTCAATTGGGTGAATGTGTAGTGTGATTGCAAGAGAAACTGCAATCACATAAATAGTAACCATATTACTAGGGCAAACACACTGAGATGCTTGTCCTCACCAGTAAGTTCTGAATTAACTAAATTAACTGAAGACAAACCCAGTCATCATTACTGATAATGTGTGCATCCAAAATCAATAAATTTGAGCAAATAGATAGGGGAAGGAAAGTAATATAGAATTCTAATGAGAATTAGACAAACATTGCTTATTAAATTTCAAAAGATTCTGCACAAAAGTGTGGAAAACATCCAAGGAGGCATTTAAAAATGAAAATGTTTATTTCAGAAATAAAATAGGATTTGTTCCCTCAAATCTGCTGTGGAAAAGTGTCAAAAGAAAAATGGCAAAGGACAGCTAAAAGTAATAAAAAAACCCCTAATATGAAAAACCGGGATTGGTAACACCTCTCCATGGATTATAATTTAAAATGAGAAAGTCTTCATCAGTTAATGAAGTTATAAATTGACAAAATCACATGAAACAAAAACCACTTTAGTCATAGTATGTGGTTAATTTGCCATGCCCCTTTCAGCACTACATTGTCAAAGCCAAAAAGTTAGAAAGGTTTGAAGAGAGAAGTGGAATTCAAGCAGACAAAAGGTGTAAGTGAAATAGCGGGAATATCCAGAATTAAAACAGTAAATATAGAAAATGTTCTGGAAAGCTACAGTTTAAACCTGCTTATAGATGTTACATTGAGATGACATGTAGGCTCAGAATAACCCATATTGGCAAAAACTTCTGAGTTGGGTCCTTTAACCCTGTGTATAAATTCTTTTGTCTTGATTTTTTAACTACAGGATTCTCAAACTGGATTATATTTATGACTTGAACACAAAAAGCATCTGTGTATGTATAACAGTGGTATGTACTATAATCTTACTGGCATATACAACACGCTGTTTTGCCTACTACTCATTTTGCACATGTAATACATTTGCTGTTGCCAGGAGGTGTGTATTTTGCGGCTGAAAGATGAACATCTGCTTGTGTGCCTTGGTGAGGAGGGGGAGACTTGGGTTTTGTATGGCACATCTGCTTATCTTTTACATGAAGGCCCTCGACCTGAGACATCCAGGTGTCTTCAACATTGGGATACCTATCCTATTCTAAAGTAGATAGACTTGGACCCTTTAAATTCTACTGAACAAGTCACGTTTAAAAGATATCCTGACCCAGTTTTGGAATTCTTCCATCTGTACATGTCTGTGTCCAAGTATTTGGGCTGAGTGGCCATGGTCACCATGGTTAGCTGTGGAAATGAAGAGCCTGTCCCAAGCAGTGACCAGCATCCCCAGGCTAGCAGAGACTGAGCCAGGTGTGAGGACAGTGGGCATAGCCCAGACTTTTGAAGGGTCATGTCACATCAGCTTAGTTCAGGCTAACGCTGTCCCCCTACCAGAGCCAGCCCCAACAATGCTACCTGTGCTTGTTTGGCTTGCTTGGGCACTTAACACAGAGAGTGGACTTACGAGATAACATGCATATTCAAATGTCATCCTTCAGTCTACCAGCTGGGTGCCCTTCAGGCCCTTGGGAGAAATTTACCTCTTCTCAGGTGTGGACCTTAGTCTTCCTCGTGTATTGAGGGTGGTATCTATGGAGACCTAGCAGACTAGCGAGCTCACCCTGGCAGGTGGCTGTTTGCCTCTGAGGCGGGAGCCTGGGCCTATTCCCACCGCTCGGTCTCTGACCAAACTCCGAGAGGGTCAATCTCAGACAGACATTTCTGCGTTTCCAAGAACTGCGCTGTTTTCTGTCACTTTCTCTGAGGTGGGCGGTGCCCGCTGCACTGCCGGACGGTCAGCAGCAAGGCCGGGTACCATCCCAGCGGGAGCTCGCTGCCCATGGAAGCTTTGCCTCCGCCGCAGGCTCTGGCTGACCCGGGGAGCCCCGCAGGGCGGAGGGAGGAGCGCTCGGGGCCATGTGAGCCGCTGGCGGCGGCAGCGGCCCTCGGGGAAGACAGATGGGGTGAGGGCCGGCGCTCGGTCCGGCTGTCAGCGCGGCCCCAGCCCCGCCGGGAGGGAGCCCCTCCTCCCCGCCGTGTGCGCCGCGC